>JASVEL010013430.1:0-35771 GCA_032618575.1 Nicotiana noctiflora | reverse complement strand
GCAAAAGGAGTCGGAGTAGGGGCTGTGCTCATATCTGAAACAGGACATCATTATCCTGTTACCGCTCAACTGCGTTTTCATTGTACCAATAATATGGCTGAGTACGAGGCATGTATCTTGGGGTTGCGATTAGCGGTGGACATGGATGTACGGGACGTCTTGGTCTTGGGGGACTCGGACCTTCTGGTACATCAGATTCAGGGAGAATGGGAAACCAGAGATTTAAAGCTTATCCCGTATCGTCAGTGCTTGCATGATCTGACCAAGCGCTTTCGATCAGTAGAATTCAGACACATCCCAAGGATGCATAATGAGGTTGCCGATGCTCTAGCTACTTTAGCGTCGATGCTACATCACCCGGATAAGGTTCGTGTCGATCCATTACATATCCAGATCCGGGATCAACATGCTTATTGTAATGTGATAGAGGAAGAGGTGGATGGTGAGCCGTGGTTTCATGATGTCAAGGAATACCTCAGGTTAGGAGTATACCCAGGGCAAGCAACCGGAGATCAAAAGCGAGCTATTCGGCGGTTGGCGAACGGATTTTTCCTTAGTGGAGGGGTGCTGTACAAAAGAACTCCGGATTTGGGATTGCTGAGATGTATAGATGCAAGTCAAGCCACAACAGTGATGACAGATATACACTCGGGAGTTTGCGGACCACACATGAGCGGATACGTATTGGCAAAGAAGATCCTTCGAGCAGGATACTATTGGCTCACTATGGAGCGGGATTGTATAAGTTTCGTGCGAAGATGCCATCAGTGTCAGATACACGGAGATTTGATTCATTCTCCGCCGACTGAATTGCATACAATGTCGGCACCATGGCCGTTTGTCGCATGGGGTATGGATGTTATTGGACCTATTGAGCCTGCGGCTTCCAATGGTCACAGGTTCATTCTGGTAACGATTGATTATTTTACCAAGTGGGTGGAGGCCAAAACATTCAAATCGGTGACCAAAAAGGCGGTGGTGGATTTCGTACACTCCCACATCATTTGTAGGTTCGGAATTCCAAAGATGATCATTACAGATAACGGTGCAAATCTTAACAGTGGATTGATGAAAGAGGTGTGTCAACAGTTCAAGATTACACACCGAAATTCCATACCGTATCGCCCAAAAGCAAACGGTGCGGTCGAGGCAGCAAACAAGAACATAAAGAAGATATTGAGGAAGATGATAGAAGGGTCTAGGCAGTGGCATGAAAAGTTACCATTTGCGCTGTTGGGTTATCGCACTACCGTCCGGACTTCGGTAGGTGCAACTCCTTACTTGTTGGTATACGGGACCGAAGCAGTAATACCCGCAGAAGTTGAGATTCCATCCCTCCGAATCGTCGCTGAAGCTGAGATTGATGACGACGAGTGGGTCAAAACCCGATTAGAGCAATTGAGCTTGATTGATGAAAAGAGATTGACAGCAGTATGTCATGGCCAATTGTATCAAAAGAGAATGGCGAGAGCATATAACAAGAAGGTACGTCCCAGGAGATTTGAAGTGGGACAGCATGTGCTGAAGAGAGTTCTACCACATCAGGCCGAGGCGAAAGGCAAGTTCGCTCCAAATTGGCAGGGACCTTTTGTGGTGACCAGAGTATTATCCAATGGCGCTCTATGTTTGACCGATGTCGAGGGAAGATGCACCGATATGGCTATCAATTCTGATGCAGTTAAGAGATATTATGTGTAATTCTTTAATGCATTTGTCAACGTTTGGTTTCGTTTGTGTGTACTTGGCATTTTTCGGAGAATGAAATGACAGAGGCAATTTTTCTACTACCCAAACACTTTAACCTTTGTTTCCCCATTTGAGCCTTAATTATTCTTTCATATACCCTCTTTCGGAATCATCAAGGAAGATGTGTAACAGAATAGAAAAGAAACAAAGAAGTAATACAAGAAAAAGTGAACTACGTTCGACCCGATTCCTCAAGAAGGATACGTAGGCGCCACACGGCTCGGTCATAATAAAACAAAAATCAAAAAAATCCCCCAAGCAACAAAACTGGGGCAGAAGTCATTGTTTTCGTTGGAAAGATAGTGTGGATTCCGAAAGTTGTAACAAGCTAACCGTTGAGGCTAAACCCCTTTCTTCGGCCTCACGCGCAGAAACCATATCAAGAACCAGAAAGACCTCTCGATCAGTATTTGAGAAGTGCCAAGTCATGTGAATGAAAGCCAAGAGTGACGTCCCGACCCTCGATTGAATTCAGGATGCACAAGCCGAAAGGGGATAACGCTCTAGAGAGAAGCTCATGGGTGATACCCCGCCGCAGGGAAAGAAAGCATAAATGAGAGAGTCTTAACGGTGAAAACCCTCGCGGGCACCTTAAGGCGAAGGAAGTCGAGAGAAGTAAAATGAGAGAGTCTTACGGTGAAAACCTTTACGGGCACCCTAAGGCGACGGGAGATAGAGAGAAACGAGAGAATCTCATTAGTGAAAACCCTTTGAAGGGCACTGTGAGGTGACAAGACGAGATGGTTACAAGATGTCTGCACGAGACAAGGTTGGGACATCCGTTTACCTCTAGCAGGACGCGGCATCAGAAAGTGATTGATATGAATAGACTGGGTAGTTTAATCTCAAAGGCGCGGCATAACATTGGATCAGGCACACATTCAGATAAGTTTTCCTATTTTTGAGTTCAGAAAAGTTTTTCTCTTCTTTTGTCATTTGCGGTCAGTATTCTTTTCTTTTCTTTCATTTTTCGAAAATTGATTTTTTCAAAGCTTACTACCGAGTCTCCCAAAGCAGTATATTGAAAGTGAATAGGCATGGAACAAGGCAATGAGACAGAAGTCGTTATGATAGTGAGATTGGGATGACAGGCTGAGTGGAAGGTTCGCAAGAATTATGGAGTATGATGGACACATGTGGCATGTCCGAAAGATGATTTCACGCAACAGATCACCGGCTAAAAAGAGTCGGAACAAACCAAAGAGTGGAATAAAAGGAAAAAATGAGAGGTCGTCCGTGTAAAAAGCATCTTCCCAAACAAGCGTCAACGTCGTCCTCAAAGTTCGAGAAAGGCCAAGCAGCTGAAAGAGAATGGCTTCAACAAGAGTGGCACGACCACTCGCGGCATTTTGAAACTAACAATTTTTCTTTGATTTAAAGCAGGAAAAAGGGTCCGATGGCAGAAAAGCATACCGTCCAGAAGTTTATCACACTGGGGCAGAAAATTTTCTCCTGTTGCGAAAATTTTCTGGAAAGCAAGACTCAGAGGATAAGTGTAGAAAGCAACACAAGATGGGGTGATCTTTGAGCCTGGTATCATCCCCAGCAGTTATTGGAAAAAGAAAAATGGCTTCGAGATTCCCCCAGCAGTATTACATCCTATAATTTGATCAAGGAAACAAAAGCGTGAGTCCCGGAAGAGGTAGGGGAAGAAGGAAGAGAATGAGGGGTGAAGGAAACAAAGAATACTTCCTCAGCAGCATCACCCCCAGCAGGCGGGTAAACAGTTCCAAAAATATCCCCAGCAGCCAGAAGAAAAGTAATACGACCGGGGGAAAGAAATCCCAAGACAGGATAATCCAGAAGAGAAGGTGGTCCGAGAGGTAATGCAGGAACAAGGATAGGGTACAAGAGGCAAAGGAGGGTAATCAAGATAGGATGAAAATCAGTGAGTAGTAGTTGAAGTCAGGGAGCCCGCCTGGGGAATGGAGTGGCGATTTAATTTTGAAGTTGTAGTTGAAGTCAGGAAGCCCGCCCGGAGAATGGAGTGGCGATTTAATTTTGAAGTTGTAGTTGAAGTCGGGAGCCCGCCCGGAGAATGGAGTGGCGATTTAATTTTGAAGTTGTAGTCGAAGTCGGGGAGCCCGCCCGGAGAATGGAGTGGCGATTTAATTTTGAAGTTGTAATCGAAGTCGGGAGCCCGCCCGGAGAACGGAGTGGCGATTTAATTTTGAAGTTGTAGTTGAAGTCGGGAGCCCGCCCGGAGAATGGAGTGGCGATTTAATTGTGAAGTTGTAATTGGAGTCAGGGGGAGCCCGCCCGGAGAACGGAGTGGCGATTTAATTTTGAAGTTGTAATTGAAGTCATGGAGCCCGCCTGGAGAATGGAGTGGCGATTTAATCTCGAAGTTGTAGTTGAAGTCGGGAGCCCGCCCGGAGAACGGAGTGGCGATTTAATTTCGAGGTTGTAGTTGAAGTCGGGAGCCCGCCCGGAGAACGGAGTGGCGATTTAATTTTGAAGTAGTAGCCGAAGTCAGGGGGAGCCCGCCCGGAGAACGGAGTGGCGATTTAATTTTGAAGTTGTAATTGAAGTCGGGGAGCCCGCCTCGGAGAATGGAGTGGCGATTTAATTTTGAAGTTGTAGTTGAAGTCGGGAAGCCCGCCCTGGAGAATGGAGTGGCGATTTAATTATGAAGTTGTAATTGGAGTCAGGGAGCCCGCCCGGAGAATGGAGTGGCGATTTAATTTTGAAGTTGTAATTGGAGTCAGGGAGCCCGCCTGGAGAATGGAGTGGCGATTTAATCTTGAAGTTGTAGTTGAAGTCAGGGGAGCCCGCCCGGAGAATGGAGTGGCGATTTAATTTCGAGGTTGTAGTTGAAGTCAGGGAGCCCGCCCTGGAGAATGGAGTGGCGATTTAATTTTGAAGTAGTAGTCGAAGTCGGGGAGCCGCCGGGAGAACGGAGTGGCGATTTAATTTTGAAGTTGTAATTGAAGTCGGGGAGCCCGCCCGGAGAACGGAGTGGCGATTTAATTTTGAAGTTGTAGTTGAAGTCGGAAGCCCGCCCGGAGAATGGAGTGGCGATTTAATTTTGAAGTTGTAATCGAAGTCAGGGAGCCCGCCTGGAGAATGGAGTGGCGATTTAATCTCGAAGTTGTAGTTGAAGTCGGGAGCCCGCCCGGAGAATGGAGTGGCGATTTAATTTTGAGGTTGTAGTCGAAGTCGGGAGCCCGCCCGGAGAACGGAGTGGCGATTTAATTTCGAAGTAGTAGCTGAAGTCAGGGAGCCCGCCCGGAGAATGGAGTGGCGATTTAATTTCGAGGTAGTAATTGAAGTCAGGGAGACCGCCTGGAGAATGGAGTGGCAATTTAATTTTGAGGTAGTAGTTGAAGTCAGGGAGCCCGCCCGGAGAATGGAGTGGCGATTTAATTTTGAAGTAGTAGTTGAAGTCAGGGAGCCCGCCTGGAGAATGGAGTGGCGATCTGTTTTAATTTGGTAGAGGAAAGCGGTAGAATGTAACAGAAATCTTCGGCATGAATCCAAGTTCGTAAGAAGAGACGAAGCATCGGAAGGAACGCCAAGTCAGACAAGATGGCAAGGAGCGCGACAAGATCAAGTTAAAAAGGATAGATAAGAACTTGTAGTACTGTAACTTAGTCTAGCTTCTTGTTTTGTTGCTTAGCGCGGTGTAACAAGGAAATCAGCTAAGCAGTGGTAACAGCAGTAACAGCGGCAACAGCAGTAACAGCGAGATCGCAACAGGCATGGTAGTCCCAGCTACCAGAACTTCCCGAACTACATTGACCTGATTCCCTTTTAGCCAGGGATATGTAGGAGACCTTCGAAGCAAGGTTCGGTCAAAACTTTTCCAAAATGCTTCATACGGAGTGTTCTAATGGGCAAAAATCGCTTATATCCGCTCATTTATCTTTGCACGAAAACTCTGCGTGTTTACGCGCAAAGAGGGGCAGCTGTGAGCACGTGATTTTTGCCTTACTTGAGAAGTACTCCCAGAAAATTCAAAAATAAAAATAGTTTGGTGTTGGGTATGATTTTTGTGATTTTGTGTTATTTTACCTTTTGTGTGCACGTTTATTTATTTAAATTAAAAATACAAAAAAATATATGCTAAGTTTCGCATTTTTAGTGTTTGATATCGAAGTCATGTGATTTACATTTTTAGGTGATATATAATTGTGTGGGATAATTGTATGCATATATATATATATATATACATGTACATATATATATGTGTAGTAATGAGATCAAATTGGGCCATAGTTTAGTCCAGGAACACCAGGCCCAAACGAAGCCCAATCCGTCCAGCATCTGTCACTAGGGCATTCGATCTGGACCGTTGGATTTTATCATCCAACGGCCCAGATTAATCCTTTAATTCCAAACATACCCGTCCAGCCTGTGTAACGCTCGATCTGGACCGTTGGATCTTATAATCCAACGGCCCAGATTAATCCTTTAATTTCAACATACACTCAGGTTATGATTTAACCAAACGACGTCGTTTGGTTTAAGTGAGGGGATCCTGATCGTTGATCGTAAATGATCCAACGATCAGGATTCAATCTCATCTCTGGTATATATTCCTCATTCCATACCCCGCCCCCCTTTCAGACCCCCCCTGCTTCGTCCCTCAGAAGCTCTCAAAACCTAGTGTAACGCCGCCCTCCTCCGCCGTATTCCGCCTGCCGGAAATCGCCTCACGGCGGTTCCGGTAGGCCAATCAAACCCAAACCAACGCCAAAACCTTCCCCTTACCTCCCCCATCACGAACCCAGCCTCCACTAACCTCGAATCATGCCGGAGCTCCTCGAATCTTCATTTGAAGATTCGAGTCAAACTCGAACCTATGCCAAATCACCCCAAATTCACACCACAGTCTCCTCACACCTCCCCCACACCCCCAATGACATTGGTTTGCCTCGAATCTAACCAAAATGCAAAAGCCCCAAATCCGAGCCCAAGAACCCTAATTTTGAAGAAACTCAATTCAAGCCGGGTTAGCCGTAATTGAAGTCCAAGGGACTTTAGTCTAGGTGTTCTCAATCGAGAACATCTTGATTAAAGCCCGTTTGGCTTCAATAATTCCACATTCTGTTCAAAGCTTGGGTCGGCAGTTTTCTTTTGAGGTATTCACTCCTTCTTTGGTCGTTTTAATTCGATTTGTGTGAATATGTGTGTTTGTTTTATTCATTGTTTCAGTTTCTCATGCTTTTAATTTCTCATACCCGTTGGTCTGTTCTTCTCATTTGAGGCCTTTTATTTGGCCAATTCCCTCTGTTTTCAGTAGTTAAAACGAATCATAGGTTCAATGTGATTAATGTCGTCAACAATCCAATTCGTTTGTATAATTTGCCCTGGCCTGCCCGTATGCAAAGTGTGGGATTTGGTTACTGTTTGATTCAGATTAAAGGGAATTAGTTGTTTGTAGTTAACAGGTTAATTGTTTAATCACACACCCATACATGGGCTAGTGGAACCTGCACAGCAGGGTATCCCACTGAACACTGCCACCAGCCTTGTTGTTTAATGTTTGAGTCCATACCTTTGGACAGTAGTTAGTGGGGTTTGCAGGGAATTTGATGGGTCTGGCAGAGTTAGGAGTGGGCAGGTTAATAGTTAATTAGGGGCAGGTGTTCTGGAGGGACTTTTAGCTATAAATATAGCATCAAACTGCACCTATAGGGGGAGATTGATAGAGATTCATACAGATACTTGAGAGCATCTGGGAGAGCAAAAACAGTACTTGGAGAGCAAACATACATACAGACACTTGAGAGTATCTGGAGAGGAGATAAAACAGGGATAACAGGCAACACACTGAAAGAACTAGAGAAAAATAGGCAGTGATAACAGAGTATCCGGAGAGCAAAAACAAAACAGTCACATAGAGAGAAAGGCTACTGTTTCATAGGATTTGTGGTCACTGCTTCGATTGTTTGCTTCAGTGTTTGAGTTGTTTGGCCATTGTTGTTGCTGTGGTGTTCATTTGAGGCTGTTGGTCAGCAGTGTTGTTGCCCTGGTCGTTTGGTTGCTGCTGTTAGGCATTGGTTGTTGTTGTTGTGTCTTGGTTGTTGCTGTTGCATCTCAGTTGGGTAGCTTTTGGAGTTGTTTTTGGTTTATTGTTGCTGCTCTTGGTCTGTTGGTTGCTGGCTGGTGTGTAGTTGTTGCTGCCTGGTCGGTTGGTTGTTGCTGTTGTTTCATTATTTGGTTGCTGGCTGATCTGTAGTTGCTGCCTGGGTTGGTTTTTGTTGTTGTTTCATTAGTTTGTCACTGGCTGTTGGTCTAAGTGACTGCTGGTCCATTGGTTGTTACTGCTTGGTCAAATATTGTTGCTGGCTGGTCTATAGTTTGCTGCCTGGTTTGGTTGTTGCTGTGGTTTCATTATTTTGTTGCTGTGCTACTTAACTGTAATGACCATTTGATTGCTGCCTGGTCTTTACTGTTCCATTAGTCCATTAGTTGGTAAAGTTTGAAGAATTTGATCACTGTTGGGTTGTTGGGGTTATTAGCTGGTTCACCATTTGTTTTGGTGTGGAGTTGTTGCTGTTACTGTTCCTGCTACTGTTGCGGCATTACCATTGCTCACTCTTCTTTGTTCTTTCACATTCCAGGTACACATCTCTTTTATTGTAATTCCCTGGTTCAAAAAGAATGAAGCCCGAAGTTTATGTTTGAAGTCTGTTGAATCATGTAGTCGTCCAAAGTCTATGCTTGATTACATTCTGTTACTGTCTAATTAAGTTTGTATTGCTAGTTTTGTTATGGAAAATGTAGCTAGACCAAAGATACACTACCATTAGATAAGCATGTAGACCTGGATTAGTCTTCGTATCCCTATTCAATCTTCCCTACTCATGTGTGTAATCTCCAAACCTGT
This sequence comes from Nicotiana noctiflora, assembly GCA_032618575.1. Lineage (NCBI taxonomy): Eukaryota > Viridiplantae > Streptophyta > Magnoliopsida > Solanales > Solanaceae > Nicotiana > Nicotiana noctiflora. The sequence goes on along the minus strand of JASVEL010013430.1, from coordinate 27,190 downwards.
TAAATGATAGACCTTATGTTACAAGCAAGATTAGCTAGGGAGTTGTTACTCAACGGAATGACATAATTAGATTAAAAAGAGTCGGGGGTGCATTTCATGTGACCCGACCCCAATTTCGGGCAAGAGTAAACAAAGCATGTTAAGAATCACAGGCGCATTTCATGTGATGTGATTCGTAGCAAGTTTTAAGTAATTTGGAATCAACTCTTAAGTAGGATACAGTGGGATGTAGTTCGCTTTAGATTGGAATCGAAGGTACGCCTCGCCCAATAGTTATACTAATCACATAGCCGTCATAAATATACCTGTAAATACTTAGATTTCGAGATGCGTCGTTTCTTAACGAATATTACGCCTTTCTCAACAGTGTAAATAAGTAGTCGATCCGGGTGCATATTTTAGTTTTACCTTTTTTTTCTTTTAATACGGGTGTGCATTTCATGTGACGCGATTCGAAAGCATATTTTTAAGCAACTTTCTCTTTCGTAAATCACAACCAATAATAAAAGCGGTAAAGGGGTATTAACTTGCATTAAGTACATAATTGTTAAAAAAGCAGATAGATAAGCCAAACACGACAGTTGAGCGACCGTGCTAGAACCACGGAATTCGGGAATGCCTAATACCTTCTCCCGGGTTAATAGAATTCCTTATCCGGGTTTCTGGTTCGCGGACCGTTAAATAGAGTCATTCTTTTCCTCGATTCGGGATGTAACCGGTGACTTGGGACACCATAAATCTCCCAAGTGGCGACTCTGAAATAATTAAAATAAATCCCATCTCGATTGTCCTTTAATTGGAAAAACTCTTCGCATCCTCGCGGGTGCGTAAAAAAGAGGTGTGACAAGTATATATAGTGAAACCAGAAGAAAAGACTTGGTAAAAGTCACTAAATAAATAAGTGAACATGGTTGTCCATTTTCATGGACTACTTCAATGTTCAATCCGATACCTAACCCATTAAACACTTAAAACTCCTTCCTTAACTCATCCATCTTGCAGGTTGGAAGGGGGCAACGTATATGTCCATCCTTGAACGTGTAACTTGAATTGACTTGGCGTTGTGGTGGAGCTAAGATTTTTACTAATAAGCCGAGGTTAGCTTGTTGAAATTCTAATACATACACAGAGTCAGCACAGCGAAAATTAAACAAGGAACGTACCTTCAGCCATGATTGTTCAAGTGTTGTGGAATCGCCTCGTAAAACTTTGACAGAAAACCTAGAGCCTTCTAGCCTAAGCCTATCGATGGGATGCCAGACTGATGGAGTCACAGGCGTATTTATAGGTAGGTTAGGGACTCTTAGGCAAATACTTTAGCCTTAGGGATTTCTCCATAATTATAATTACCCTAGAAACTACTAATATATGGTAATTTATTTCCATCAAAGAAACTACCATATATGCATAACCACAGAATATTATCTGATATATTATTTCCTTTGGGAGATAAGGTAAATAATTTATTACCATATATGTGGGCCACACTAGAAATTTCTAGAAAGATACGGTAATTTTCTTACATTCTCCCACTTGACCCACATATTTAAAATCAGATAATCCTTTATGAGTGATAAACATATAATATGGACACAAACTTTATCACTCAACTAAAGTTATGCGACAATCACTTTAACTAGAATATATCATTACACGAATCATGGCGGTCATGCTTTTAAACAAACACTTCCTTCCATGTATTACAATGCACAATATATTCTAATAAAGTGTCTAACAACTTTATGAATGAGCTTAATATAAGTCATCCGGAGTCCAACTTTATTGATCCAATGATCACAAATAATACATGTAAAACCAAAAGTGTGCACTGTCATGTATGTCAAAATAAACATAATGTCTAGACAAACTGTTAGAGAGCAAAGCAAGACTAAATTTAGCTACTAAGCCCCATATGGGTTACATGATCCTTGAAAATATTAGCCGGCAGACCTTTAGTCATAGGATCAACAATCATCAAAGTAGTACTTATATGCTCAAAATTTACATCTTGCTTCTTCACATAGTCTCTAACCATCAAATACTTTATGTCGATATGCTTGCTTCGGCTGCCACTTTTATTATTCTTAGAAAAGAAAACTGCAACTGAATTGTCGCAAAAGATTCTCAATGGCCTTGAAATGGAATTGATAATCCTAAGGCCGCAAATAAAGTTCTTCAACCATAACGCCTGTGATGTAGCTTCATAGCATGCTATAAATTCAGCTTCCATTGTGGATGTTGCAACAATGGTCTGTTTGACACTTCTCCAAGATACAACACCTCCAGCAAGGACAAAAATGTATCCTTAAGTAGATTTACCACAGTCTTTACATCCACCCAAATCAGAGTCTGAATATCCAATCACCTCCAACAAGTCAGAGTATTTGTATGTGAGCTTAAAATCTTGGTTCCTTGCAAATATCTCAAGACCTTTTTACCAGCTTTCCAATGGTCAAGACCAGGTTTACTTTGATATCTGCCAAGCATTCCTACCGCAAAAGAAACATCAGGTCTAGTACAGACATGTGCATACATAAGGCTTCCAACAAGCGAAACATAAGGAATGTCTTTCATTTGGTTCTTTTCCAATGCATTTTGTGGACATTGATTCAATGAGAATTTGTCACCTTTAATTATGGGTGCTGCTATAGGTGAACAGTTCTTCATCCTGAATCTTTCCAGAATTCTTTCAATGTAGGCCTTCTGAGACAGTCCAAGTAATCTTTGGGATCTGTCTTTGTGAATCTCTATGCCAATGACATGGGAGGCTTCACCCATATCCTTCATCTTAAAATTCTGGATAAGGAACTGTTTAGTCTCGTGCAACAATCCCAAATCACTACTTGCAAGCAAAATATCATCCACATATAAGACCAGAAAAATATATTTGCTCCCACTTATCTTAAGGTATATACATTGATCAATGATGTTATCCGTAAATCCAAATGAAGAAACAACATTGTGGAATTTAATATACCATTGGCGGGAAGCCTGTTTTAGCCCATAAATGGATTTATTTAACTTGCAAACAAGGTGACTTTTGTCCTTATCACAAAATCCTTCAAGTTGACTCATGTATACCTCCTCTTCAAGATCTCCATTCAGAAAAGCTGTTTTCACATCCATTTGATGTAACTCTAAATCAAAATGAGCTACTAATGCCATGATTATTCTCAATGAATCTTTCTTTGATACTGGAGAGAAGGTTTCATGGTAATCAATGCCTTCTCTTTGAGTAAAACCCTTGGCTACAAGTCTGGCTTTATATCGTTCGATGTTACCCAATGAGTCTCTTTTAGTTTTAAAGACCCACTTGGAACCTATGGTAGAGGATCCCTTTGGTAATTCGACGAGATCCCAGACTTTATTCTTAGCCATCGATTCTAAATCTTCTTTCATGGCATCATACCAAAGTGTGGAGTTTTCTCCACTCATGGCTTGTGAAAACGAGCATGGATCATCTTTTAGTCCAATATCAAAATCAGACTCTTGGAGATACACAATATAGTCGCTAGAAATTGCTGATTTTCCAATTCTTGAGGATTTTCTTACTCCCACTGGTTCTGACACTTCTTCAGCGGGTTCAGGTAAAGTGGGTTGATCTTGCTGTGGCTCCTCAAGTGGTGGTGGCTCTTGAACTTGTTGTTGTTCAGATAATTCATGAGAATTTCTCCGAGAAACATTCAAGTTCCCAATATATAAAGGTACCACGGGTGGTTCCCTTATCTCTTCCAATTCCACCCTTTGAGTCAAACCACTCCCACTCTCTTCATGATCCTCAAGAAATTTAGCGTTTCTAGCTTCAACAATTTTAGGAGAATGAGAAGGACAATAAAACCTAAATCCCTTGGAGTTAACCGCATAGCCTATAAAATAACTGCTTGTTGTTCCTTCATCCAACTTCTTTAGTTGTGGGTTATAAACCCTTACTTCAGTTGGATATCCCCAAACGTGTAAATGATTTAAACTAGGTTTCCATCCTTTCCATAACTCAAAAGGTGTCTTGGGGACAGCCTTGGATGGAACCCTATTCAAAATATACACAGCGGTTTTTAAGGCTTCACTCCACAAGGATAAAGGTAAACTTGATCTGCTAATCATGCTTCTTACCATGTCCATTAATGTCCGGTTCCTTCTTTCCGCCACACTATTTTGTTGTGGTGTTCCTGGCATGGTATATTGAGAAATTATACCTTCACTTTCAAGGAACTCAGCAAATGGACCCTTAACTTGTCCCTTATCTGTGTACCTACCATGGACCCTTAACTTATCCCTTATCTGTGTACCTACCATAATATTCTCCACCCCTATCAGATCTTACAATTTTGATCTGAGCACCGGTTTGTTTCTCTACTTCTGTTTTGTAGACTTTAAAAGCATCAAGTGCTTCTGATTTATTAAACAGAAAATAGAGATACATATATCTTGAATAGTCATCAATAAACGAGATGAAATATCTCTCACCATTCAAGCAAGGGGTAGGAAAAGGTCCACATATGTCTGTATGTATGATCTCAAGTAATTGAGAACTCCTTTTGGCACCTTTAGTTGATTTATTGGTCTGCTTACCCTTAATGCAGTTCACACAAGTCCCAAAGTCAGAAAAATCAAGAGTTTTTAGAACTCCATCATTAACCAACCTTTTGACTCTATCAATAGAGATGTGTCTCAATCTCTTGTGCCAAAGACTAGATGAGTTCTCATTGATAATACATCACTTAATGCCAATTTCTTTATCATGCAAAGTTAAAACATTGCATTCAAATGTGGGGCCTAGCTCAAGTTTATATAAATTTCCATTCAAATTTCCAAAATCAATAACTTTATTATCTTTCAAAAGTTTCACAGAAGGATAACGAAAATTCAAATCATATCCACTAATCGATAGTCTTGAAAGAGAAATTAAATTTCTAGAATATTCTGGAATATAAAAAGTATTTTCTAAATCTAAGTGAAAACCATCCTTCAAAATGAGCCTATAAGTCCCCACGCCTTCCACACATGTACTCGTCCTATTGCCAGAATAGACGTATTGTTCACTTCTTGTCGGCTTCCTCTGAGTTAGAAAGCCTTGCATGATTTTGGCAACGTGAATTGTATCACCAGAATCAATCCACCATGTACTATCAAAAACTTCAGTAAAATTAGATTCATAACATACAAAGGTAAAATTACCTTTCTTCTCAAGCCATTTCTTGTATTTCAGGCAATCTTTCTTCCAGTGTCCCTTCTTCTTACAGAAACGACAAGCATCTTTGTCAAATGTGCTTTTCTTCTTCATGGGAACACTTCTGCCCTTCTTTGCATTTCTCTTACCATGTGTCACCATATTAACACTTTCAGGTGTCTCATGCTTCAACCTCTCTTCTTCTTGAACACACATGGTCAAAAGTTCATTGATTGACCATTTATCCTTATTTGTGTTGTAAGAAATCTTAAACGGACCATATTCCGCTGGAAGTGGGTTGAGAATAAAATGCACAAGAAATGGTTCAGACATATCAACCTCAAGGGACTTGAGTTTAGAAGCAATGTCTCTCATCTCCATAATGTGCTCACGCACTGTACAACTTCTATCGAAAGTCATACTTGAGAGCTTCTTCATAAGGGTGCTGGCCAATGCCTTGTCAGAGCTTTTGAATTGTTCATCAATTGCCTTCATGTAAGTTTTGACCTTATCGCTATTAGGGATAGAACCCCTAATGCTTTGGCTTATGTGAGCTTTTATGAGCATTAAACTTAAGCGATCTGATCGCTCCCACCGCTCATAACTAGCCCTAGCAGCTGGCGTACTTGATTCCGTGGGGATAGGTGGTTCGTCCACACGGAGTGCCAGGTCCAGATCCGAGCACCCTAAAGTTAGAAGGACTTTCTCCTTCTATTCAGCATAATTGTCACCAGAAAGCATTGGAATTCGAGCATTCTCATTAAAAATAGCGGTAGATGAGGCCTAGTAAACCTAGGCTCTGATACCAACTTGTCACGACCCCAAATCCGGTCGTGATGGCGCCCAACACACTGCTAGGCCAGCCCGACCAATCAACAATAACCACGGAGCCACAAGCTCACTTTATCCAATTTAAGCATAACAGTGTTAGATATATTAAAAATAGGGAACCAAGTCCCAACACGTGCCAACTCCCATAGACCGAAGCGTCAAGAGTCATGAGCCTCTACGGAATATACAAGTGTAAATAGTGAATATAACTGTGCACAAGTGTGGGATGATCCGAACAAAATATAGACAAACTGGAGAATCAGGTCCTGCGAACGCTGGCAGCTACCTCGACTGTCCAAAAGCACTCCCGAGCCGCAATGGAATCAGCTCTGCTGTAATGTACCTGGATCTGCACACAAGGTGCAGGAGTCGGGTGTGAGTACTTCCAACTCAGCGGTAATAAAAGTAAATAATGCTGAAGGGAAGAAAACCACGCAAGGCACTATCTCTTGCTACACAATACAGAACTATCATTAAACTTCAAAACACTATCATTTTATTCCTTTTCAGCATATGTGAGTATATTATTTAGAAATCTCAATTTTTAGCTACTTTCTTTCATGATAATATACCAATACCTGGATACAATCTCAAGCAGTGCAAGTCCGCACTCAAATCAGCCTCTCGGGCTCAGCACTCCTTATCCAAAACCTTGTAGCTGTTCAATATCAACAGTAGATAGCCAACAATATCAACAACAAGTATAACAGCTAGCAGGTGTAGCTAAATGCAATGCAATGCATGAAATGACAGCTACGGCGCGTAGCCCGATCCAATTTGGGTACCCGTGCTCACCGTGGGGTTTCAGACTCCACAGGGGCTCCTACAGCCCAAGCACAATATCATGAATATATGCTGCGGTGTGCAGTCCGATCCACTACCAATCAGCGAAATGCAAATGCAGCCTCGCAGGCTATGCTCACATGAATGTCATGCCCTAACATATGGCCCTCAGCCCCAATCAGTCTAACAAATAATCAAGAAAGCCCTACGGCAACAATATCATATTAGCTCACAGCAAAACATGTTATTAAGACCTTGTTCAAGTTTTTCATAACCTTATAAAAATGCCGAATAGCAATAATTCCATTTTAAACCTTAAATTTAGAATAAAATATGCTCAGTGTTATCAAAACAGTGATATCAATCCTTGAAGGATTCAAATAATTGGCACGAAGCCCAAACATGATAATTAGTCCAATTCATTTTCAACAATTAGGTGTTATTATTTATTACGCGGGACGGACCAAGTCACAATCCCCAATGGTGCTTTACCCCACGCCCGTTATCCGGCGTGCAAGTCACCTCAACACAGCACTAAGATGTGCAAGTCCGGGGTTTACTAACCCTCAGGACATCATTTACAAGTATTACCCACCTCGAACCGACGAAAACTCATGCCCCCCGACGCCTTAGCTCCTCGAACCGGCATCCACGCACGTCCAAACTAGCCAAAATCAGTACAAATATATCAAAATAGGCTAATGGAACATAACCCAATCGATAGAACTCGAAAAATATCAAAAATCACGAAATTTGCAAAACCCGAGCCCCGGCCCACATCTCGAAAAATTTCGAAACTCATATTTCTAGAACCCTCGTCTCGCCACGAGTCCATACATATAAAATTTACCAAAATCGGAGTTCGATTGGCCTTTCAAAACCCAAATTTTCGTTTTCAATATCTAGGCCACAATCCTTCACAATTTCTACCCAAATTCATGAAGATTGATGTTAATTCTACCATAAAATGATGTTTTTGAGTCAAGAAACTTACCTCCGATGAATACCCGATGATTTCTCAGTGATTTCCTCGAGTTTTCTTCTCTCTAGGGCTCAAAATTATGTTTTTGGGGTATAAACCCGCGACTACACTGTCTCTGCATTTTTATTCACTGTCAGACCCATTTGTTCTACGCGTTCGCGTGAGCTCCCACGCGTCCGCGATGCACTGGCCAATTTACCCTTCGCGAACGCGACGTGCCCCATGCGTTCGCGATGTACATTACCTCAGCCGTCCGGGAAATCCTTCTACGTGAACGCGGCATCAATCCACGCGAACGCGATGCCTCATAAATTCCTTATACGCGAACGCGACTTTCACCCACGCGTTCGCGATGCTTCACAGTCTACCCTCTACGCGAACGCGAACCCATCCTCGCGAACGCGATGCACTACTTAGCCCAGCCTACGCGAACGCGACCCCAGGAACGCAATCGCGATGCTTTGACCCACCTGGCCTTCGCGAACGCGTGCCTTGCCCTCGCGAACGCGAAGGCTAAAATCCTGCCCAGAGATCTGCAATTTACAGCAGACTTTTCCTTGCTTCAAAATGCCGGATGATGGTCCGGATTCACCCCGAGGCCCCCGGGACCCCAACGAAAACCACCAACATACCCCAAAACACGATACGAACCTGTTCCAATCATAAAAACACCATCCTAAACATCAAAATCACCAATTCCACACGGATTCAAGCCTAAGTTTCTTCAAAACTTCTGAATTACACATTCCATCAAAAACCCGACCAAACGACGTCCGAATGACCTGAAATTTTGCAGGCACATCCAAAATCACCTAACGGAGCTACTGCAACTGTCGGAATTCCATTCCGACTCCCGGATCAAAATCTCACCTATCGATCGGATTTCGCCAAAATTCAACCTTAGCCAATTCAAGCCTATTCCTACACCGGGCCTCCAAATTCAATTCCGATTGCTCTCCTAAGTCATAAACGATCCCCCGAAACTAGTCGAATCATCAGAATCTGATTCCGAGCACTCTAACTCAATAGTCAACTCTAGGTTGACTTTCCATATTCAAACTTTCTTCATACATGCTATTTGCTTCATTTTCAATCCAATCCACACCTAACTCACCCGATAGGTTCTAACACTGATATAGAAGCATAAGATATGTTAATGCAACATAACGGGGTGGAAATTCCCGTAACGACGGGCCGGGTCGTTACATTCTTCCCAACTTAAACAAACGCTCGTCCTCGAGCGGACTTAGAGTTGTACTAGAAGCAACGCAATAGCCGAATGACCTTACCAAACATATATCCGGGCGATCATACGTCACCCTATCTCACATAAGTCTGAAAACACCATATAGTCAAAATTTCACAGACCATCTGAACCATAAATCACATTGCACTTTTCGAAATCATATGCCAAATGCAAATCCCATGCCTATACTCAGGATACACTCGAATCCACTGCAATAACCCATATTCACTACTCCGGGTGAGATCATATGATGTATCAAACAACCCAATCACTCGAGATAATAATCCCTACTCACAACAATTTCCCACGATAACCAAATACCAACCGAAAAACCTTTTTCATTAGATAGAGTCTTATTCCAACACCTTCATATACTGCCCATGGCAACCGAACACGCGATATATCGAATCCATCTCTCAAGTCAACCATTCATGAATCCATTCCCCTTTTAACTGATACCACAATAGATTTCGGAGCCAAACCTCGATTTTTTTTTTTACCTTTCTAACAAGTTTAGATCCAATATGCTCGTATTCATTAATGACTCCAACGGTCATTTCGATTATAACACACCATACTGGTGACATGACACCTCAACACCGGCCTAAGCCACAACGAGTACAACATAGGTTCCAATAGAAACGTCCGCACACACTTGAATCATGACAGCTCAAATCATGACAACTGTCTCCAGTAAATAGAGCTGCAATTTAATCCCTCTGTGCTATCATAATATAGAGTACCTGAATCCTCCTCGAGAGGTCATAACATCACGTGGCCTTGCCAGGATTCGTGATTCTATTCCAACATTATTACTCATGAGGCACCTCAAGCCACTAAGCTCAATACGGTTAGCCACACACATATCTAGGTCTTGAACCCAAGCAATCAACCTCTCCCACGGTGAAACAATTAACGTATGTTATTAAATCCTGAAAGGACACAATCGATGTGCCATTCGCCAAGCGATACTCAAAACGGACTTTTCCTCAGAAGCGAGGAAGTATTGTATACCAAGTAGCATATAACTAACTATATTTGCACAATATTCTGTTGTGGCGTGCGACCCGCTCCAATGACATACCCGTGGCGACGTGCCACCCGATCTTGATACCATACCCGTGGCGGCGTGCCACCCGATCCAAGTAACCCTCGCCAAATAAATACGCGTCGAGTCAAGTTGCTCATCATAATAAACATATATAGCCTCAAGTTTGGCCACAAGAAACGCATCCAACAAAGTTCCTCAATACCAGAACTAATCAATGGTAGATACTTCTACACTAACATCCGCCACTAAGGTCCAACTGACAAAGCAATGCCTACCAGCCGTCCGCTGGTCCTGGGTACAACTAGTATGTTGGAGCATACTCTGATGCTCTCTGCTACGCAATTTGTGCCATTTTCCGACATAGTCCATATCACATTAGTCTGGACAAACTGGCCCAATGACGACCAATAAGCAATCAAGTATCATAATCCAAGTTCGTCATATCAAGTTGAGAGAGAAAGCCACTAGAGCTTCTAATTTTCGATAATCTCAAAATGGTGTCGATACCCATGATATACAACCACTGCATAGGCGGACTAACGAGAACTTCAAGTCTCCAACGCATATATAACACATGAATCACAATGCCTGATCCCGTACTTCACTGTACAAATACATAACGCACATCAAGCGTCCATTCGTTCCACGAAAGCCATTCAAAAATTTCACTATGCCATCAACGACTCAATTATTATAGTCGATCCAACAAGAGAATACCACCATACCACTGGATATTATCAGTTTACATTACCTTGTCCTTTTGGATCATATTCCCTGCCAAGTTACTAGAAGAGCAGTACCATTTTCCTTATCGATTCTTTAAATCACCTAAAGCTGCCCGCGCTGCTCAATAATTTTAATGACTCCCCATATATTATGAACTGATCTCAAAACCTTGAATATGCCATTATTAACTTTCCATAACACATCGTGTATACCATATCACACTAAGACAACATGGGAATTCATATCCCTTTCCTCCGCCGCAAACATCGGCGCACTCAACTAGTCAAGGACTTTCATGATCCCATATAGAGAAAACTCATTGCCCATTCCAAGCCTTACATATCAACAGAAAATATACTCATTTTCAAACCATGGTAAAACACATCACAAACTCTTTCTTCCCATTCGTTGCATAAGTTTAACTGCCAGGACTGAGTCCTTATACCCATATCAAGTTACACAACTGCCAGCCATTCAGAAATTTCACTATGCCATCAACGACTCAATTATTTCAACCACATACCAGGAATTAATCGTATTCCTTTTTATACCATTCCGGTTTATTCACAAGTTGTTCCATTTACCCAGTTTCCTTTCTGATTCATCTCTAATTTCATATCAGTCTTTACTGTAGCACGACAATGCCTCAACCCTTTTTAACCACACAAGACTCGTACACAAGACCACACGGTCTAAGACCCATAGGCCACTGAATACTTTCTCAGTGTTCCCAGAAGTACCACATTCCACCACACTTTATTTTGATGAACTTCCCGCAATTTTTTTTTCTAAATTGTTATCATTACTTCCCAATACGGATACCTAGAATCCCATCATTCACCTGATATAACACAAGCCTTGATCTTCTCTAACGAAACCGCCATCTTTAGCCACATACATAAATCTTAAGGCACCTGACTGTTACAAGCAAAATCTTGAACACTGCAAAACCATTCTCGGGCATCATTCACCCTTATTCAGCTGTAATTAAACTGTCCTATTGAGTAGAACCACTCGTGTCTTGTTAGAATTCTGACATCGCAGAACATGATTACTTACATGTACAATTAGCTATCTTTCTTTTCTATACACCGAACATTCTTTACCAACATAAGTTCACAACATCCTAGTATTTCTTCACATCTACGAAGCACTATAACTTTTATTAGAATTTTCCCAACATACTTAGAGACAGAGCCAACACAACACACAACAGTGCAATCAGTTAATCAATAACAACCTCCCCAACTTGGCTCGGAGCCATACATCAAGGCACTTCTAGCTACTCATAGCATTCTTACTCAAATGATGCCACAAAGTTCTAGTTAGATTAAACTCAAGTCATTTACAAGCTTCGATGGAGATTCGAATCATCAGAAATATTAACTCTTTTGCAATTCTTGCATTCATTCACACACAACAGTTACGCCCACTCTTTCGGTGACAAAATCTTTTCTAAGTCCCAAATTTTCCAAAAATTTCGGCAGAGTTTCCTTTGTAAATTGGCCTATCCACCTGCCAGAGAATCACCAAAATCATCCTAGCAATACATTCACAACTCGACAAGACATCACACTGCGTATCGACAACATTAGTCTCAATACTACAGAAATCATATTATCATATTTGGTACATGAACATGCGTTGTACCTGCTCGAATCATAACACATATCAACTACCTTTCAATTACACATGAGAACCAATCCACCTATCTCGCCTCAATTTAGCATTTCAGCACAATACCTTCCACCAGGATACACATAGCATAATCATTTTAGTCTTCCCGAGTTTGAACTCGTTCCACTACACATAAGGCACTTATATTACTGAGCGCTCGATGCATACACAGACGTGCGGAAGGAATTTCAAAAGCATATCTCAAGCTGAATCAAGTACGCACGATAAGAATTCCAAGAAATGTGAAGTGTTTCCTAAAGGTTCGCAGCCTCCCGAGGATAAGTACAAGCGTCCCCGTACCGATCCACAAGACTCTACTAACCGGCTCAAGACTCACGAGGCCTAGTAAACCTAGGCTCTGATACCAACTTGTCACGACCCCAAATCCGGTCGTGATGGCGCCCAGCACACTGCTAGGCCAGCCCGACCAATTAACAACAATCACGGAGCCATAAGCTCACTTTATCCAATTTAAGCATACGGAAATAATTCAACAATGATAGATACATATTAAAAACAGGGAACCAAGTCCCAACACGTGCCAACTCCCATAGACCGAAGGGTCAAGAGTCATGAGCCTCTACGGAATATACAAGTGTAAATAGTGAATATAACTGTGCACAAGTGTGGGATGATCTGAACAAAATATAGACAACTAGAGAATCAGGTCCTGCGAACGCTGGCAGCTACCTCGACTGTCCAAAAGCACTCCCGAGCCGCAATGGAATCAGCTCTGCTGTAATGTACCTGGATCTGCACACAAGGTGCAGGGAGTCGGGCGTGAGTACTTCCAACTCAGCGGTAATAAAAGTAAATAATGCTGAAGGGAAGAAAACCACGCAAGGCACTATCTCTTGCTACACAATACATAACTATCATTAAACTTCAAAACACTATCATTTTATTCCTTTTCAGCATATGTGAGTAGATTATTTAGAAATCTCAATTTTTAGCTACTTTCTTTCATGATAATATACCAATACCTGGATACAATCTCAAGCAGTGCAAGTCCGCACTCAAATCAGCCCCTCGGGCTCAGCACTCCTTATCAATTTACACCAGGAGATCTGGTCAATAAGGCAACTAATGCATGTGTGCCAGTAATGTATGAGTGCTAAATGTTATGCCACGTAGTACACGTAAACCAATGTATGTATGCCATGCAACGCATATGACCGCTACGGCGTGTAGCCCGATCCAATTTGGGTACCCGTGCTCACTGTGGGGGTTCAGACTCCGGAGGGGCTCCTACAGCCCAAGCACAATATTAATATCACACCTGCTGCGGCGCGCAGCCCGATCCATATACCACTGCGGCGTGCAGTCCGATCCATGCATGTGTATGCATATGCTCACATGAATGTCATGCCCTAACATATGGCCCTCGGCCCCAATCAGTCTAACAAATAATCAAGAAAGCCCTACGGCAACAATATCATATTAGCTCACAACAAAAATATTATTAAGACCTTGTTCAAGTTTTTCATAACCTTATAAAAATGCTGAATAGCAATAATTCCATTTTAAACCTTAAATTTAGAATAAAATATGCACAGTATTATCGAAACAGTGATATCAATCCTTGAAGGATTCAAATAATTGGCACGAAGCCCAAACATGATAATTAGTCCAATTCATTTTCAACAATTAGGTGTTATTATTTATTACGCGGGACGGACCAAGTCACAATCCCCAATGGTGCTTTACCCCACGCCCGTTATCCGGCGTGCAAGTCACCTCAACACAGCACTAAGATGTGCAAGTCCGGGGTTTACTAACCCTCAGGACATCATTTACAAGTATTACCCACCTCGAACCGACGAAAACTCATGCCCCCCGACGCCTTAGCTCCTCGAACCGGCATCCACGCACGTCCAAACTAGCCAAAATCAGTACAAATATATCAAAATAGGCTAATGGAACATAACCCAATCGATAGAACTCGAAAAATATCAAAAATCACGAAATTTGCAAAACCCGAGCCCCGGGCCCATATCTCGAAAAATTTCGAAACTCATATTTCTAGAACCCTCGTCTCGCCACGAGTCCATACATATAAAATTTACCAAAATCGGAGTTCGATTGGCCTTTCAAAACCCAAATTTTCGTTTTCAATATCTAGGCCACAATCCTTCACAATTTCTACCCAAATTCATGAAGATTGATGTTAATTCTACCATAAAATGATGTTTTTGAGTCAAGAAACTTACCTCCGATGAATACCCGATGATTTCTCAGTGATTTCCTCGAGTTTTCTTCTCTCTAGGGCTCAAAATTATGTTTTTGGGGTATAAACCCGCGACTACACTGTCTCTGCATTTTTATTCACTGTCAGACCCATTTGTTCTACGCGTTCGCGTGAGCTCCCACGCGTCCGCGATGCACTGGCCAATTTACCCTTCGCGAACGCGACGTGCCCCATGCGTTCGCGATGTACATTACCTCAGCCGTCCGGGAAATCCTTCTACGCGAACGCGGCATCAATCCACGCGAACGCGATGCCTCATAAATTCCTTATACGCGAACGCGACTTTCACCCACGCGTTCGCGATGCTTCACAGTCTACCCTCTACGCGAACGCGAACCCATCCTCGCGAACGCGATGCACTACTTAGCCCAGCCTACGCGAACGCGACCCCAGGAACGCAATCGCGATGCTTTGACCCACCTGGCCTTCGCGAACGCGTGCCTTGCCCTCGCGAACGCGAAGGCTAAAATCCTGCCCAGAGATCTGCAATTTACAGCAGACTTTTCCTTGCTTCAAAATGCCGGATGATGGTCCGGATTCACCCCGAGGCCCCCGGGACCCCAACGAAAACCACCAACATACCCCAAAACACGATACGAACCTGTTCCAATCATAAAAACACCATCCTAAACATCAAAATCACCAATTCCACACGGATTCAAGCCTAAGTTTCTTCAAAACTTCTGAATTACACATTCCATCAAAAACCCGACCAAACGACGTCCGAATGACCTGAAATTTTGCAGGCACATCCAAAATCACCTAACGGAGCTACTGCAACTGTCGGAATTCCATTCCGACTCCCGGATCAAAATCTCACCTATCGATCGGATTTCGCCAAAATTCAACCTTAGCCAATTCAAGCCTATTCCTACACCGGGCCTCCAAATTCAATTCCGATTGCTCTCCTAAGTCATAAACGATCCCCCGAAACTAGTCGAATCATCAGAATCTGATTCCGAGCACTCTAACTCAATAGTCAACTCTAGGTTGACTTTCCATATTCAAACTTTCTTCATACATGCTATTTGCTTCATTTTCAATCCAATCCACACCTAACTCACCCGATAGGTTCTAACACTGATATAGAAGCATAAGATATGTTAATGCAACATAACGGGGTGGAAATTCCCGTAACGACGGGCCGGATCGTTACACATACATGAGCTATGAAACACAATCCATCAAAGGTGAATCGCGTAAAATACCGATTCAAAGTAAACTCTAGACCTTCATGTGGGCAAAGGTTGCAACTCATGCATAGAATTTACTTTACTTTATTAGACTAGTAAACCAAAACACATAGAAATTAATCTGTACCTGTGGGCATAAGATTATTTTAACTTAAAGGTTTACTATCTCTTTCCAATTAATCTCACCAAAATGATTACCTCCCTGTAGGGCCGGGTTGCCATTTTAATGAGATAATTGGACTAAGTAGATGTCATTGTAATTTTAATCACTAAACTTTATGTGATTAAATAACTTAATTTCTTTTATATCAAGTACTCGAGATGCTGTGGCTACTCCCAAGTACATCATATAAAATAAAATTGACTATGACATCTTACCGTAATTTTCAAAATGGGCATACGATGTAAACAAGCACCAATCTACAGTAGCCCATAAATAAAAATTAATTCTTATAATTAATCTTGATATTGTAAGAACTAATTCATACAGTAGTAAAACAAATATAATTTAATCAAGAAGTTTCTATACATCACACATATAGTTTAAATTTCCTCCGAAACAGGAACCTTTTATCAAATTACTCAATTTTACTCCAAAAAATAAATCGAAATAGATATTGTAATATGGACTCAACTTCACGTATTAAAACCAAAAATAGCACATTCAAAGATGGCTTGGATTTCATAAGTGAATATAACACCAGATGGAAACAATTACTACTTAAAGTAGTATTACTGCTTTGCATATAACTATTTCCAAAAAGAAAAAGAAAAAAAAATCTTGAACCCATATAAACATATAGATCCATCACTAATATATTCTGACGAAATCCCTCAAATAAATAAATTGACATTATGAGCTATCAACATATACTACTAATTATATACAGTCTAATGAATTAGTGGAAAAACTTAATTTTTTATTCAGGCAAACAACATAACTGATCAAAGACGACAAAGTTGGACGAAAGCATTACCATATTAGAGAAAATTCTCTTATTATTAAAACATGTAATGAAAATATCTCGGCACAGATACATAAAGTTCATAACTTTGGTGGTTAATTACAATAACACATTCATAACCAAGAACCTACACTTTATTTGCCGACCAAGATCAACTCCATTTTTCAAATTTATTGTTATCGAAACATGACAATATCAAAGATTAAAAATATGTTCTTAATCACTATCAAAATATGGATACTGAACAACACAACTAAAGGCAGGCTCTGATACCACATGTTGAAATTCTAATACATACACAGAGCCAGCACAACGGAAATTAAACAAGGAACGTACCTTCAGCCATGATTGTTCAAGTGTTGTGGAATCGCCTCGTAAAACTTTGACAGAAAACCTAGAGCCTTCTAGCCTAAGCCTATCGATGGAATGCCAGACTGATGGAGTCACAGGCGTATTTATAGGTAGGCTAGGAACTCTTAGGCAAATACTTTAGCCCTAGGGACTTCTCCATAAATTATAATTACCCTAGGGACTACTAATATATGGTAATTTCTTTCCATAAAAAAAACTACCATATATGCATAACCACAGAATATTATCTGATATATTATTTCCTTTGGGAGAGAAGGTAAATAATTTATTACCATATATGTGGGCCACACTAGAAATTTCTAGAAAGATACGGTAATTTTCTTACATAGCTGACACCCCTTAAATACATGTGGCAACTTGGTGTTAGAGAAAGAAGCATACTAAAAGAGCGATCTTAAATGATCCAGTATTTTTTGGTTTGAACTGTATATCGTAGTTGCTTTATGCTAAAATATATATTTATAATAAGAATAACACGTCAAAAGTCGTAAATGTAATACTACTCTACACCACCTTAAACTCGGGAAAGCGCACATAGATCAATTGATGCTCGACTACAGACTTCATAATCTTGTACCATAATTTTTTTTATTTTTAGTATTATTATTTTTAAGAATTAAATGGTCAAGAAATGTTACATACAAAATGAGTGTCAAGAATGTTATTCGCAAGCAAACTAAACCTAACATTGGAATGCAATACCATCATTACTGACTAGACTACTTACATCTCAACACTTTTCCTTTCCATTTTTATAATTTCTTAACTTATTTAGCCATCAGGATACACATTATCCATCTACCCCAATCCTCATATCAAATATTTTATCTCTCAATCTTCATATATTTGCTACCCAAGTCAACCATTGTATCCAACAAAGGTCTCCAAAGCATGTTAAGATACTCCCTGGAACTTGCCTAGATCTTAAGTGGGCTCCAGGACATACGCTCTATATTTAGTGGGCTTTTGGACTTGCGAATTGTAAAATTCCAAAAAAAAAATGAAAAAATAAATTTAAGTGAAAATGGTATTTGAAAATTAGAGTTATGTTTGCACATAAATAAGATTTTGAGCTGTTTTTGAATTTTTGTGAGTTATTTGAAGTGAAAATTTTGAAAAATAGCCTTTTGGAGTTTTTAAAAATTTTGAAAATTTTCGAAATTCATCTTGAAGTGAAAATTGAAGATTACATGGTCGCTAATTTCGAAAAAAAATAAAAAAATTTATATGGCCAAACGGCCCCTTAGCTTGTCACATGGTAAAAGAATAGTATGAAAACTTGCACCATAAAGTGCATGAGAATTAAGTTTTATAATCGTATACCGAAACATTACACTAAGCTCTCGCTATGCGCGGGGTACGGCGAAGGGCTGGATCATAAGGATCTATTGTACGCAGTCTTATCCTGTATTTTTACAAAAGGCTGTCTCCATAGCTTGAATCTGTGACTTCCTGGTCAAAGAGAAACAACTTTATCAGTTACGCCAAGACTCCCCTTCATATAGAAACATCACACTAGTAGGGGAATATAATTTAACTAGCTATAATAGACCATTATTCAATTGGCAGGTTATCTAGGAGTGTGCATTCGAATCGGTTTGTCGATAAATCGAATCGATTATTTATTATCGGTTCAACGATAAATGAAATCGAAAAAATCGAAACCTTATTGAAACGATAATGATAATCAGTTGTACAAATCGATAATCGATAAGTAATTATCGATAAGGGTCAAAATCGAATCGATAAATCGAATGCACACCCCTAATTATTTCATCTACCACATTTAAGGAATGATCATATTTAAATCTGAAGGGAATGAAGTTCAAATTAATGGAAAATAGAATTAGCAGTGATGATGTATTATATTTTTTTAATACCGTTTGGAGTGTTGGTGACATATATTTGATCTCTTACTTTAGTTTCGTTGCATATGTCTATTGACACAATTTTTATGTTATAAACAGTGTTCGTCCTATTTTAGCTTCTTTTTAATATTAGTTAGGCGTGTTTATAGAGATATACTTTCCGTGAAATCTCGCAAATTTTCTTATTGGTGTAATCGATAACCGAATCGATAAGCCCCAAAAATTAATAAATCGAAATCGAAAAAATCGAAACCTTATTGAAACGATAACGATAAGCATATGTACAAATCGATAATCGATAAGAAATTATCGATAAGAGTCAAAATCGTAACGATAAATCGAATGCACACCCCTAAAATTATCTATCAAGTTCGTTACGAATGGTTACATGTTGTTACAGGTAAATTTAAGTAATAATGTAAAAGATCAATATACTGTCAGCGCACAAAGGTTAAGCTTAAGTGCAAATTATCTTGCATTAATCCACAAATGCATATGCAAAAAGTGAAAGTACAATCAAATAAGAAAAAGTCAAGACACCAATCATTGTCAGATATTGACTTGTAGTATTCATGTCACCGTTGTGAAGGTGTTGGTCTAAGCACGAGACTGATATATGTGAAGTTTACACACAAGAAGCAACTTGAAAAGTCTATGCACAAGTCTTCTATATATGTCCCACTCTCTCTACTGGTCCACTCTTTGTTTAGCATCATAACCATAGTTTTTTTGAGTCACTAAGCAAGCAAATAAAGGGCCCCCAACAATGACATGCATTCAGCCACCAATCCTAAGCATCGTACATGAAACTTCTTTCGACCTCGTAGGAAGCTTACTATGAAAGATACATAAAAGGGGAACTTTGTACACCATGAGAATTCAGTCGATTACCATGGCTGCAAATAATCCTAGCACAAACATGTCTTATGGGAGTTTTAGATCACTGGACTCACCTGATAGTGATTTTTCAAACCAGCTAATCAACTTTGAGCTTTCTGACATTTTTGAGCTCGATAATTGGCCCGTTCATGATGATCCAATGTCCGTTGTTTCTGACCCTTCTCAATACTCAAATTATGCAGCAAATGAAGTGGTTACCATTGAGAGAAGCAGAAGTTACCAGGAAGGACCTACCAACAGTAAGCATTTCATCAAGAAACAGTTTTTTTTAGATATATGGCATTAACATGAGACATCTAATAACGTTACGCGCATGCACAAATTAGGAAAGAGTAGCACATACGATGAAATTTGATTATCTTTATTGATGAAACATTTTGTTTGGTAAACAAATAGACATTGGGAGCAGCAGCGAGAGGAAGGAAGTAAAGGACAAGGTTGCTTTCAAAACACTGTCACAGATTGAGATACTAGATGATGGCTATAAGTGGAGAAAGTATGGAAAGAAGATGGTGAAAGATAGTCCAAACCCAAGGTAAGATAATATCTTCATATTTTCTGTTTCAGGCAATGGTTACAGCAAGAAGAGTTTTAGTTAGAACTTTTCTTCAACTTTTCTTTTTCTTTCAGTTTTAATTGTCTACGTTACCATGAAAAATATCACTCCTCATGCCTTGCCTCAAGAACTCAGTACACTATGCCATAAAGCTCTCAGAAAATTTGAGTCTTATAGCTCGTGATAGCTTATTGTTTAGTTTGCTGGTATAACCAAACAACAATAAACCCACTGTGATCTCATAGCTAGGTGGGTTATGGGGAGGGTAATATGTACACAAACCTTATCCCTATCTTGTGAAGCTAGAGAGATTTTTTCCAACGGGCCCTCGGCTCGAGGAAAAATAAGCTATCTGAATCAAATAAGCATAATCTGCAGTAACTGTTTGCATAAATAAGCTACAGCTGAAAAGCTGGTTGCATCTATGTTCAACCAAGCATCACATCACTTACTTAAGTTGTATTTTTATAGGCTGCCTAATTTATCAGTTATCCTAACAAGTAATAACAATATAACAACTATCGCTCCTCAATTCCAAGCAAGTTGGGGTAGGTTATTGTGAATTTTCACTGTCCATGTTGCCAGGGGCGGAGGCACAAGCCTAAATACGGGTTCGGCTGAATCCAGTAGCTTTTGTTCAAACAGTGTATTTCATATTTATAATTTCATTAAATATATACTAATATTATATTTAGAACCCAGTCACTAACACTTGGAATCGTCGTTCTTAAATCTAGAACTCATAATGTTAAAATTCTAGCTCCGCCTAGGCATGTCGCGCCATTTAAGCAACAGGTCATTGAGTTACATGATACTCTTTGCACTATTTGTCAAGCAACCTAAATTCTAGGAAATTTACCAGACACATAACTAACGAAAGAACAGTCCACATCTGCCGAACCATGGGACCACATTATCAAGGCTCCATTTCTAGTTAAATATTAAAAGGCAAAAGACAAGTGCTAGTGTCACTGAAAAACGAATGTCACATCAAAAAAAGATGAGGTTCCAATAAGACACCAAGACTAGGGTGCAAGACCTGAAAAGAAAAGTTCAGAAATTGAAAGTAGTAATTCTATTATGGCAAAGAGAAACTTCCACATACTTCAATCAATTAACTACGCTTTCATAGAGACTAACAAAAAAGTTATGGCTTTTGCTTTACACAAATAGCAGCTTATGGAAATTGGTATGATAACTAACTCACATGACCATGTTTTGTATCAACAGGAATTACTATAAGTGCTCCATTGAAGGTTGTCCAGTGAAGAAGAGAGTTGAACGAGACAAAGAGGACTGTCGGTATGTGATAACCACCTATGAGGGTGTCCACAACCATCAAGGTCCTTCGCAGTTCTGATTCCTGTAACAGAGCATGAATTTTGAAGTTACTATGCCTATTGCAAAGTAGCCAAATCAGTTTTTTACTAGTAAATTGGATCACCTATACTGTTTCCAGTGTTTAGACCTGACAGCTTAGCGAGTTCATAACCTATTGCTGTGAGCTTAGATGGAGACGTCTATCTGTAACTTAAAAGTAATCAATTAGAATAGTTTGTGCTCTTCAGTTGGCATGTAGGCTTATCTTGCTTCCAACAGGATTTATATATGTTATAGCATTACCAACTGACATGGTAATCCTCAGTGTTGAAACATATCGCACATAAGTGAAGTGATCAATCGAGAAACAGGCCATCCAATATAACAATAAAAATAAATCAGCCTCTTTCCAGCTAATGTGAAGAAAGGAAAACTGAAGTGTCAGATGTATCTTGTTTCACCTGAAAATTGGAGATGAATCACAAAATGGTTGAATAAACTCTGTTTTGACATGGAGGCAATTGCAGTAGGAAAGTGGTTTTAGATAAAACACAGATGAAGCCAACAGATACTAAAACTGAACATATTTAAGTTTCCAGAGAACACGGATAAAAAAACTCTCAACCACTTAATAAGATTAAGTACAGAGGAACAATCCCATGTTTATCAATAAGTTTGTACAAAACACCAAAGAAGTCTAACTCATTTCTCGACCTACTCAACTAAAGGTGTCTCCAGAAGTTGCATAATATTGATGATTTGTCCACCATGAAAATATTTTGCATAGCAAGTTACTGACTACAAACAGCAGGTGTCATTTGTCAACTCAGAAACTCAATCAAGAAACAATGGGAAGAGGAAAAGCATCAAGAGAATGATATGCAAGCAAAACTAGAAGAACTATACGCCTTGATATATGGCCATCCTCCTTTAATCCACAGGAATAAGGAAAAGGGAAGATCAAAGGGGCAGTAGAGAGTGCTTTTGACATGAAACTTGGATTGTAAGCAAAGCAGTGGCAACCGACAACTCGGCGGTGCAGAGGAAAACTAAAACTTTGCAGTATAATTTCTTGAACAAATTACAGCTTGAACATTCCTACTAACAATCAAGTATTGAAGCTTAAGCGGCGAAAGCACTTCTGATCTTCAACCCCCCTCCCCCCACCCCCAAGCAGTCACAACATCAGAAAAAGAAAGATTGAGCATCAAACCAATCTCTAAATAATATTAATGTTCTATTGGAACATAAAGATTGCAGGAAATACTTAAAGATTGGAACATAAAGATGACTCTCTCTCCTCATCACGCTCTCCCTCTCTCCCCAGCCCCCAACGGTAACTTCACCCAGCAGCCCCCCAGCTCCCCAACCCTCCTCCCCCTCCTCCGGCGACCTCCCCTCCGGCGACCCCCCCTCTGGCGACCCTTCACCGGCGACCTCCGACGACCACCCCCAGTAAGTCTCTCTCCTTTCTCTTCACTACCCCGGCCCTCACCCCCTACCCGCCCCCCTGCCACCCCCTAACCCCGGTGACCCCCTCCGGCGACGCTCCTTCTCCGGCGACCCCCCAGTAAGGTACCTCTCTTCCTCTCCTCTCTCCCCTCTACACACTACCTCCTCCCTATTCCCCCCTTCTCTCACACCCCCTACCCCACCCTCTTCTTTTTGTGACTTTTAGGCAACCCCTCCGCTTTCCCGAGCTAGGCAGCCCCCCCCCCCCCCCCCCCCCCCGCTTTTTTGGGAGTTTGTTGTGTGTGTGATTTTCAGGTACTAGCCACGGCGGGCTAGGCGAGCTTTCGGCGTGAAGAGCAAAGCATCACCGGACGAAACGTGCAAGAGCTAGCAGTAGTTGATATCGGGCGAATCAAAGAGTACTTCCAGGTTTTTCCATCGGGAGTTGGTACCTCCCGGCCTCGTATTCACTTTGTACACCTTTTTACGTTTCTAGCTAAATATCCCGTGTGTGGTTTACTTTGTCGATTCCTAACTTGCATTATTGTGCGTATTCCGCTATAGTACGTGTGCGCAACTGCCCTCCGTAATCGGTTGGAGGGATAGTGGCCGCGTCGGGGGATGGTAGTGTAAGGTCATGTCCTCGGGGGCGGGGGTGTTGGCAGGGGTGAGCAGGGGGGCTGGGAGTGGTTCTGCGGGTAGGGCGGGAGGCAAGGGTGGGAAGAGGGTAGCGGACGCTCTTAGATTAAGGATCGGGTCGTGGAACATAGGCACCCTGACGGGAAAGTCTATTGAGTTGGCGAAGGTTCTTCAGAAGAGGAGGGTCAACATAGCCTGTGTCCAAGAGACTAGGTGGAAAGGGTCGAAGGCGAGGAATGCAGACGGGTTTAAGTTGTGGTATTCTGGGGTCGTGAGGGGTAAAAATAGAGAGGGTATTTTAGTGGATAGGGATCTTAGAGAGTTTGTGGTGGAGGTTAGGCGAGTGAACAATAGGCTCATGTTTATTAAGTTGGTGATTGGCGATTGCACCCTCAATGTAGTGAGCGCTTACGTGCCGCAAGCGGGTTTGGACGAGGAGGTTAAGAGGCGTTTTTGGGAGGGTTTGGACGAGGTTGTGCACAATATCCCACCTACTGAAAGGTTATTTATTATACGGGATTTTAATAGCCATAGTGGGTTAGTTGTTGGTGGTTATGGCGAGGTGCATGGCGGATTCGGACTTTGGGGTTAGGAACGGAGGAGGCACGTCATTGCTTGGCTTCGCTAGGGCTTTTGAGCTCCTAATTGCGAACTCGACATTTCAGAAGAAGGAAGAGCATTTGGTCACCTTCAAAAGTTCGGCGGCGAGGACCCAGATTGATTACCTCCTTCTCAGAAGGAGCGATAGAGGCTTATGCAAGGACTGCAAGGTTATTCCGGGGGAGTCCCTTTCAACTCTTCATAGACTCCTAGTGATGGATGTCGGCCTCTGGGTGAAGAGGAAGAGGAGGAGTGCTCGGGGACGACCGCGAATTAGATGAGGTGCTCTGACTAAGGAGAAAGCCCAGGATTTGAGAGGAGGTTAGTTGATGGTGGAGCTTGGAGAAGTTCTGGGGAAGCGGACGCAATGTGGTCGGAGACGGCGAACTTGGTTAGGGAGGTAGCACGGGATGTGCTCGGGGTAGCCAAGGGCTATTCAGGCAGACATCAGGGTGACTGGTGGTGGAACGATGTAGTCCAAGAAAAAGTGGAGGTAAAGAAGGCGGCGTTTGCTAAGTTGGCAAGGAGCACTAACGAGGATGAAAGGAGAGTGAACAGGGAGACCTACAAGGCGGCGAGGAAGGAAGCAAAACTGGCGGTTACCGAAGCTAAGAACGCGGCATTTGGTCACATGTACGAGGAATTAGGGGAGAGAGGTGGGGACAAGAAGTTATTCCAGTTAGCTAAAGTAAGGGAGAGGAAGGCGCGGGATCTAGACCAAGTCCGGTGCATCAAGGACGAGGATGGTAGAGTTCTGATGGGTGAGTCTCAGATCAAGCAGAGGTGGCAGGCGTACTTTCGAGATCTACTTAACGAGGAGGGGGATCGAAACATAGAGCTTGGGGAGCTGGGGCATTCAGAGCACCATAGAGACCTTGGGTACTGCAGGCGCATTAGGGTGGAGGAGGTCATAGGGGCTTTGCGAAGGATGAGTAGGGGCCGAGCGACCGGCCCTGACGAGATCCCGGTGGAGTTCTGGAAATGCATGGGTAGGTCAGGAGTGGAGTGGCTCTCTAGGTTGTTCAATGCGATCTATAGGACTAAAAGGATACCAGAGGAGTGGAGGTGGAGTACGGTGGTGCCCTTGTACAATAACAAAGGGATATCCAGTGTTGCAACAACTATAAGGATATCAAATTAATAAGTCACACCATGAACGTCCGGGAGCGGGTGATCGAGGCGAGGGTGAGGGAGATGACATCTATATCGGTGAACCAGTTCATTTTTATACTGGGTTGCTCCACTACATAAGCTATCCACCTTGTCAGGAGATTGGTGGAACAGTTCAGGGATAAGAAAAAGGACTTGCGCATGGTGTTTATCGACTTGGAGAAGGCGTATGACAAGGTCCCAAGGGAGGTGCTATGGAGGTGCCTGGAGGCGAAGAGCGTGCCGGAAGCCTACATCGGAGTAATCAAGGACATGTTTGATGGAGCTAAGACTAGGGTTAGGACGGTGGGCGGTGACTCAGACCATTTCCCGGTGGATATGGGGCTCCATCAAGGATCGACGCTTAGCCCTCTCTTGTTTGCCTTGGTGATGGATGCTATAACCCGACATATTCAGGGGGATGTGCCTTGGTGCATGCTATTTGCCGATGACATAGTATTGATAGACGAGACGAGGGTCGGTGTGAATGAGAGGCTAGAAGTATGGAGACAGACTCTCGAGTCTAAGGGTTTCAAAATAAGCAGATCTAAGACCGAATACCTGGAATGCAAGTTTAGCGCCGAGCCGAGCGAAGTAGGTAGGGACGTAATGATTGGAGCTCAGGTCATCGCTAAGAGGGACAGTTTCAGATATCTTGGGTCGGTGATTCAGGGGGACGAAGAGATTGACGGGGATGTCACTCATCGTATAGGAGCGGGATGGTCGAAGTGGAGGCTTGCATCAGGAGTCCTGTGTGACAAGAAAGTGCCACTGAAACTCAAGGGAAAATTTTATAGAGCTGTGGTTAGACCTGCCATGTTGTATGGGGCGGAGTGCTGGCCGGTGAAGAACTCTCATGTTCAGAGAATGAAGGTTGCGGAGATGAGGATGCTCATGTGGATGTGTGGACTCACCAGGTTAGATAAGATTAAGAATGAAGTTATTCGAGCGAAGGTGGGGGTGGCCCCGGTGGATGAGAAGATGCGTGAAGCGAGGCTCAAGTGGTTCGGCCATGTGCGGAGGAGAAGTCCTGATGCCCCGGTCAGAAGTTGTGAGCGACCGACGGTGGTCGGCGTGACGAGAGCGAGAGGGAGGCCCAAGAGGTATTGGGGAGAGGTGATTAGGCACGACATGGCTAGGATGCATATTTCCGAGGACATAGCCCTTGATAGAAAAGTCTGGAGGTCTAGCATCAGGGTTGTAGGATAGGGGCTCCTAGAATTTTTTGTACTCCTTTCCCGGGGTTGGGTGAGGCCTGTCAGGGCGACTCATAGATGATTCGTGCATTGGATTATGTCCCCCTTATGGTAGTTATTTATGGTAGCTACGGTTTGATATTATTGCATGTCATTTTTGCATAATTCTTATGTTTAGACAATTATTTATGCGATTTTCTGCCGGAATTACTAATGCTCTTTTGTTTTTGTTTTTGTTGTTGCTTTCCCTTCCCTTCTCTAAGCCGAGG
>JASVEL010013429.1:0-30869 GCA_032618575.1 Nicotiana noctiflora | reverse complement strand
GTTGTTGATGCATTGCAATGCAAGTCCAATATCAGCCAAGACAAGAGAGGCTTGGAAAGTACCAGCCGCAGGCTATACTGTAAAAAGTGTATAAGGGAAAGAAGGTAGAAATAACAAGTTTCAAGAAAGTTGGTTTACAACATAGGAAGCACAGCATGAGAGCTCCAAAAACTTTGTTATAGTTATAAACGAAGATCTCGAAATGCTAACAGCCATTACAACAAGGAAATGACTTGGAGATAATGCTATGCCGTAAACTTTTTTCAGCTACTTTACATAAAGATGATCGAGAGATTATCTTCACTTTATATACAAAATGGAAAAATATACATCTGTAGAAAGAGGGTGTTATAACTTGATTCCCAAATGACTGGCCTTTGGACAACCTTCAGTTGGAAAAATAATATCAGGATTTCGTATATGAACGTTTGATGTTGCCAACTCTTTCCATTTGGAATCTCTAATATGAAAATCCGATGAGATGCTCCACAAAGTGTCTCCAGGCTGCATAGTTCTCCTTATCTGCGGCGATGATCTTATGATGGCATTTGACTTGGAAAATGGACGTTTGCTTGTCCTCCCCATACCACTTGATAGCAACCACCGCGTCCCAGCTTGTTGCTGTCTTTTTGTGCCCCAAATGTGTTCATCATTAGGCTCAACATTAAAACCTGCGACATGAATTTCAGTTATCCTAAACTGAGAAACAGCCTGCCTATGGATTCCTCTCTCGCTTTCTCCAGCAATAATTTCTTCCTGAATGAATTGCTCCTTTGGATCATTTTCACAGCTTGAATTTCTTTCTGATGCTCTGCTGCAGGAATATTGTTCAACAGGAGCATAAGATCTCTCTAATTGAATCAGAATGAGCATGGAGATGCCGACCATCTCATAGTCGCGCAAAGGATCTCTGAGTTGAACCCTCAGAGCTAAAGTCAAGTTGTTACACAGTTGACCACATTCTCTACTCAACAATTCCGATCTTTCTTCACCTGTTGCAAATCCTGAGTTGTCTAAATCAAGGGACTTAGCATGATGGGCTGCTAATATTTTGATGGTTCTTTCTTTGATCTCAGGATTATCACTGAAATCTCCCGCATCCAGCCTCAACCATTCATCTGGTGAAACAGACAGCTCCACTAAATCACCCACGTCATCATCACTTTCTTTGCCACTCCAATGCCGTAATGCGCTAGCTATATTAGATCCAAAAACTTCACTAAGTTGAGGCCTAATGCTTGGAGGTGCTTCATTATCTGACAAGTTTGACTGGATTCTTAACCCTTCTACTGTAAGAGGTTCAATCTTATCCATTGCCAAAGGAGCTAGATCCTCCATAGACACGAAACCTAAATCTACATCATCATTTATTGAGGTTGAATTCAGATGACCAGAACTCCGATGTAAAAACAGATCTCCACTGTCCTTCTTCATACCAAATAAGCCATGCCAAAAAGTGAACCTGCCAAAAGAACCACAAGAACATAACTTAATCGTCCTTGGATGACATACAAATAATGAAAATAATAGAAAACTTATATCATGATCTTAAAATTACAAACCTCTCATCTGGTTCAATTCTGGATCTGGCTTCCCAGGCCATTTCTTGTATATTCCTCCCCGTGATATCTTCTAAAGGCATGAGCGTATCTGCCTGAACAGACATTTTGGAAATTCCCCCAGATGCCCAGCAGCTGAGTATTTCCATAGCACTACAACCCATTGCAGCAGGGAGCACAACTGGACTGGAAAACTGCATGGTCAACCTTGCACCATTTCTTGCATTCCTGAAATGTTGAGGACTCATTGAACATAAGAAGCCTCCATTATGCGTGCACATTTTGGAACCTAAGCCCTCCCCAAGAGGAGGTAATTCTGATGGTCTTTCAGGGGAAAGATAGATTGGACTTCCAAACCCACCAGAGCTGGTGCGTGGCGAATTCTGGAATGCTTTCTCATTCAAACCCCAATCTCGCATTAAAGCCTCAGTTTCCAAGTTTTCTATCATTTTTGCATTCCTTTTACTCATCAATGACTGGGTACCCCTCTTGTGCTCCTTCTCAAAATCCTTAATAACCGATGACAAATCGAAGTCATCAGAACATGCAACTCTTCCACGAACACTTGAAGCAATGCCACCGAATTCCACTTGATCATCTGTTGCATCAAAATCAAAAATTAGGTTTCCAGAAGAAAGGGCTTCCTTCTCAAACTGCCTCAAAAGCCATTCTCGTGGCGAATCCGGACAACTATCAAAACTCAAGTCAACTGACGTCTGCTCAATGTCCAACATATCTAGAAAATCATTTGCCACAGACTCTGTAACATCATCTAGGCTAAGTGATTTCACCCGCCTACTGGATTTATAGCTGGACTTCAGATTCAGGTAGTTTTCTTGGCCAATGGAATTAAACATTTCTACTGGTGAATCCAACTCTGTGGACTCAGCAGTCAACAGGTCAAGGAAAATCGATTCAAGTTCTTCAAATGTTCCATCCTCGCACACATCAGTCTCCTCATTGTTGCTGCTCTTAATCGTATGTTCTCCTCTATCGACGTCATTGCTTTCGTGCTTTTGATTGTATTCACTTTTCTCATTACTTGTATCCTCCAAAATGTAAGCAACATCAGTAGTTTCTATTGGAGTATCTTCGCAACTTTCATAAGAACATACTTCTGGTTTCAACTGCTCTTTCCTATAAGATTCCGTGCCCAGCTCACTGACAGTAAACTCAATATGTTGATCATCCTTGGTACTATCAGCATAAGACTGAGACAAAGCACCAGAGTTTGGTTTTAAGGGTTCTAAATGTTCATATAAGAAATCTAATTCATCCAATTTCTCCAATTTTCCTTCCTCAAGTTTTTTATACAGAAAGGTAATAGATCGAGAAAGTTCTGATTTTTTGTCTGATAAAACTTCGTCAAAACTTCTCGCATCCAGTGATCTAGATGAAAAATGAGTCATACCAGCTGGCTTGCGGGGAACACTTCCAACCCTCCGAAGCATCCTATGATCACTAGTCCCATCACATTCTGAGAAGTGATCTATTGCAGCAGGTTTCATGGCTTGTACAAATTGACTAGGTTCAATCGACTTGCTCCCTAATACAGAAAACCCAAAACTAACATTCAGCATTGCACCTTTAGCCTTTCCTGAAAGCTTGAAGCTCGTGGTCCACTTCCCTGAATTCCTTCTTCCCTCCTCTAACTCCTCCAAGGTAAGAGGAAGCAACCTCGTAAGATCAACCCAATGTTTGCCAATATCAAGGCCTGGAGCCCCAATCACAGAAACATGAAGCAGGAAATATTTAGGCTCATACTTTGCTGAATGCTGGTGTCCTGTCCTACTTCCATATACAGAACAGGAATGCGTCAAAGTCTCTTCAAACTCAACTGTTCCCTGACAAACCTGAGCAGGGCGAGTTCTCATCACTTCAGCCTTACGTTTCCAATTTACACACAAAGAAAGGTCCTTGAAATTGACAGGCAAGCCTTCAATGGAATGAACATGAAGAAAGAAACAACAATTGAACCGTCGATGGCGGATGTGAGTTAGAGCCTTTAATGGATTCCAACTCCACATTGATGATTTCTTCTGTTTAGAGATATGGGTATCGCCAAAAGAATCATGCCCATGATCTGCTTGAAAAGTTAAAGCTTTCTGAGGGGTTTTATGTACATAAAGGGCTTTACTAATTTCTTCAATGTCACGCAGCAATCGCCCACCATTCTGTTCCCCACTACTGCTCTTCCAAGACATCTTTTTCACTGCCAAAACATAAATATCCAATCAAGAATCCAAATGAGAAGCCAACAAAAGGACCCTTATTGCCAGAAAATTTTATCTATTTATTTTTAGGACGGTAGCATACTCACTAGCTTGCACTATTCCACATCGTACTTGCTACCTCCCACCAGCACAAGTATCATAACAATTTACATTTTTTAAGGGAAACCCAAAAATAAAAAACATACCTAAATATCAACTAGTCTGCGCCTCAATTCCAAACTAATTGTAGGCTATTTTCAGAGGATTTAACACAGTTTCACTATCTTAAGCTGACATCAACCTATAAGCCAGTCATTTATTGGGGTTCAAGACTGATTATGCTTTGCACATTGAAGAGTTAAACCCAAAATAATAAAGAGAATTTTTTTTTAATAAAAATATGAGTATTCAAGCCCATCATCAATCTTATTTCTATTTCAGCTTATATAAGATTAGCATAAGCAATTAAGTGAAATGAAGAACTAAACTTGTTTTTAACTTTGTAACTTCATTTCTTCAATTTTGAGTTCAGTAAACCAATACTATCCTTCAACTTTCAACATACTTTCAACAAACAAATACCCAATATTACAGAAGCTTCAACAACAAATCATTATGTTTCTATTCAAGTTTAACATAGGTGATTAGGTCAAAAACAAAGAACTAAACTTATTTAGGTTTAGTTTTATCTTCTTCAATTAATGTCCACAAATTTTCAACAAAATCAAATACCCAATTCAATACAAAAGCTTCAACTTCAGCAACAGTAAATAAATCCAACTTACACCTGAAATCAAAAAGCGTTGAATCTAAAAATAAAGAAAGAATTAGGGAAGAAGGCTTACAGAAGTAAGATCCAACATAGAAGAGCGAGGAAGATGAGTTGACAGTTGATTTAGCTAAAGTTTTATGGGTTGCCAAATTGATGATGTTATCCTCTGCTATTACTGGCTAGCTTATACCTTTGTTTGTTGTTTTCTTTTTGGGGAAATGGTGGGTATATTCTTATTGAATATCGTGTTTCTTTTGGGTTTTTCTTCTGCACTTTCTCTGACAGCTCCCTTCTTTTCCACGCGGCCAACTACTCCAGCTTGGAAATTGTGGGTGTTTTGGTAATGGAGGAAAACATTTTTCTTTTCAATATTCTCATGTTTGAATTGTGATTGGTCAAATATTTTGAAAATTATTTTCTGTGAGAAACAAGCTTTTTAAAATTAGGAAAATTAGGAGTAGTGAAAACAAGGTCGCCTGGTTAAATCCGATCTTTTCACGATTTAAATGTAATAATTATTAGTAGGCAGAATACATAAAATAGCACATTAACTTATACCCAAATTCCTTTTATACATTTGTTGATCATGGGGACCTTTTACAGAACCAACCTTTTAAAAATATGTCAAATACACATTACTTTTTTCTTGACCAATTTTCCAAAACATGTATGATTTCACGTTCCAATCGGGTAGTGACACGTGTCACTATTTTTTATTTAAAAAATAAAACACTTAAAATTACATCTATACCCCTTAACCATCTTCTCCCTTTCATATCTTTCCATGGGAGATTGATGCGAGACACCACCAAAAATTCACATTTAATCACCTCCATATTATAAAGTAAAATTAGGAACTCAAATACATTAATCATGAGTTTGTGAGTCTAGATTCAAATCTAACACAAGAAATATAATGCAAAACTCAAAACTTCATTAAAGTTGGTTACGGCCAAATCCATGGTTGCTTGATTCGTGGTATAGATTCAAATCCACATTTATAAAATTCACTTGATATAGATTTCTTTTAATTTTCTTTACCAATTTCTTCCAAAATTATTTTATATTATTGTTATTCTTAAAATTGTGGACATGGAAGATGGGGAAAATGGGTGGGGAAGAAGACGAAAATAGGAAAAGGGAAGGGGCAACACCAAATTGGTTGTTTGTTTTACATGGGAGAGGGAGGGATGTTTTCTACGATGAGATTTTGGAGAAAAAGAAAAGGGAATAATTTATCCATTGTTGCAAGAGCTGATTGTTTGTTTAAGCTCTTGACGAAGAAGATGATATTTTTAATTAAAAAATAAAAAAATGGACATGTCAGTTACATACGAGAGTTCACATATTTCTTTTCATATTCACTCGCCTAATTTGTGTGCAAAACACGCTCTTACCATGTAATCAAAATAGTGTGTAACTGACACACTTTTAAAAGGTTGGGTGTGTAAAAGGTTCTCCGTAATCAACAAGTGTGTAACAGGGATTTGGGTACAAGTTCAGGTACTATTTTATGTATTCTGCCTTATTAGTAATATTTATAAAATATTCTATGAAGATAAAAAGTACTTATTTTGTATTAACTTACAGGACCAGAGTTATAGCCGTTGCTCGAATTTTGAGTTTATAAGTGCTTGATCCTTTAAAAATAAGTTGGTTGGTTCTAAATAAATTTTGGTACATATTGAGTAAATTTTTAACATAAATATGAATTTTAAACTAAAATCGAAGGCTAGCTCCATAAGGAACCATTTTTATAATTTTCTCGAAAATAATGAAAAGCAAACAGAGAATCTGCAAACTATTTTAACTATTTGAAACCAAATATAAACGCCACAATGGAGTACGTAATGGATTAATTTGTGTGTGCTTTCTTTTCTCCATCTATTTATCTATTTATTAAATGGAAAAGGATCAAAATTATCTCTATAGTATTAGATTTGGTACAATAATATCTTCGTGGCCTATTTTGCAAAGATTACTCTTACCGTTTTCTTTTCGGCTTAAGACTGCCCTTACAAGTTACAAGACACCTATTTTACGTGTCATCATTCCATTGGCTCAACTTAAAATCCACCCAAATTAAAATATATCCACCCTTATGTAAAATCCATATCAAAAAGACTTATTTTTCTTTACTCTTCTCCTTCTCAAAGTGTCGTCCTCTTCTCAAAAAACAAATGTACCACCTTATCAATCTCCTCCCCCTGGCGTCTGTGCGTCCATATTCTTCTTCATCTCATCCTTTTTTTTAATCTTGAACTCTATTTGAATAATCACTACAATCATCATTAAAGTTTTATTTTCAGATAACAAAAAATTATTTGTCACTGACACTTTACCTCATACAACTTTCACTCAAATATATGAATACTAACAGAAAGTCAATGGTAATGGTCATTGAGCATTTGCAAAAAAATCGGTATATATTTCCTGACAACTCCACATCCAATTGCTCTTACACCAGGGTTTTATTTGGTCTCCGCTCAGACCTCGACCTTTTTATTCTACATTGGCTCACCATAGTCTAAACACTCGATCATGTCCATAAGTTAAGCTATAGTACGAGGATGCTCTTCGAACTACATTAACACCGTTCATTTTAAAAAAGAGAGGGTAAAATCAGGAGGAATATTTGAGATTCTATGTCTGAGTATATGAGAGAAGACGACTTATTGAAGAATGTGACTGTAATAAACACTTGATTGAGCTTACTATATGAAGTAGTAAAGTGTAGTAAAAAAAATTGATGATGAATAATATTTTGGTGATGAAAAAATAGGAGTGTTACATTTAATAGAGGAAGAAATAGGGAGGAAGAAATTAACTATAAGAGAAAGTTTTGTTTGCTTAGGAAGAAATGATTGTATGAGAGTTCGGGATGTGGAATATTTTTTAAGAGAAAGAGGAGAAAGAAATGAAAGAGGGAGAAGAAGAAGGATAAACTAGAGAAAAAGTACTTTTATTTATGGGTCTTAGAGTCCGGATGTATTTGTTTTAATTTAGGTGAGTTTTTAAGTTTGGCCAATGAGATAATGACACGTCAAAATTAATTAAAGGTTTTTTTACCAAACACGGCTCTTAGTCATAAAGGTAGTTTTGAGTCGCAAAGAAAACAGTAGGGGTAAATTTACGAAATAGGTGGACGAAGAGTATTAATGTACTAATTCTAATAGTCTAGGGGCTGTTTGACCCATTTTCTGTATATTAAAAATATGAAGACCCTTAGCGAAGTATTGTTTGCCTTTTTTACCCTTTAAAAAAAGATTTCACAACGAATAAAATTGTAACTTAAGTTACTCTTCTCAAATTTAGTACTTTGAGATCAATTAAAATTTTGCATATCAAATCTTTCCTTACTAAATTAGATAAAAAAAAAGATACCTTAATATTAATTTTACCTTATATAAAGTATACTAATTAAAAATATATCCTTGGAGTAATACTTGTACAATCAACACTTTATACGGTGCCTTCATATGATCTCTAATTAAATTGTAATATAAGGACATAAGATCACATATTAAATTAAAATTGTTTAATATGTACAACAACAGCTAAATTACATGTCAACGTGGAACAATAACATGTAAATTACAACTCAAAATGGGACAATTAAATATGCATTTTAAAATTTTTTATTTTAATCATGCAAAACTAATAATCCAAGTTCAATTAAACTAAAATGATTATTTTATAGCATATTTAGTTATATTAAACCGTACAAGCTTAAACCGATAATATAAAAGCATAAAACCTCTATGAATAAAATTAGTTTATTTTTATCCTTAAATATTTTTTATATTGAATATGTAATTTAAATACTTTACTAATATTCAGGACTTTAAAAACAATTATTTTTTTCTCATATATTAAATCTTTTTTTCATAATAATTTCTTCGACCTATTAGATTTTCAGGTCTGAGTAATAATATTTTGTTCATTGTAACAACCCGGCCGGTTATTTTACGTATTTTAGCCATGATCCCCTATTTATTGCCTCCTCTATGTTGTATTATGATTGTGTGACTTGTCGGAGGTGTTTGGTTTTAGTTCGACTAAGTTTCAGGGTGAAATGGGACCCTTAGTCGCTAAGTTAGAGCTTTAAGCTGAAAGAGTTGATGGTAGTTTGACTTTTGTGTAGACGACTTCGAAATGGAGTTTTGACTATTTCAACATCTATGTATGGTAATTTTGGACTTAGGAGCGTGTCTAGATATTGATTTGGATGTTCGTAGCTCGTTTCGGCGTGAGTTGGTAAAAGTTAGAAAATTTAAGGTTTGGAAGATTGAAAAGTTTGACCGGAAATTGACTTTATTGATATCGGGATCAAATCCCAATTTCAAAAGTTAAAATAGGTCTATCATATCTTTTATGACTTGTGTGTAAAATTTAAAGTCAATCAGAGTTGCTTTGGTATGAATCGACATTAGATTGGAATTCGGAAGTTCATAGTTTCATAGGCTTGAATTGGGTTGCAATTCGTAGAACCGAATTTTGTTGATGTGATTTTTGGCCTTGAGTAGGTCCGATAGGTGTTTTGGAACTTGTTAGTATATTCGGACGGGGTCCCAGGAGGGCCCCGGGTGTGATTCGAATCGAATCCAAAATAATTTAGGCTTAATCTCATTGCTGAAACTGGGCTGTGTCTGGTGCAATCACACCTGCACACTATTGGCCATAGTTCCGGACTCACAAATGTGAGAGCTTTCTGGCATGACCAGCTAGGCTCGCAAGTAATGTGGTGGGCGCTCGATCGGCTCGGTTCGGTTTGAAGAAATTCGATTCGGTTATTTGGTTTTCGGTTTTGTAAAAGTTGTAACCAACACCGAACTGAAATAATTTTGGTTCAATTCGGTTTTCTAATTGCAAGTAATAAAAACAAGGAAGAAAATGACAATAGGATTTTCAACAACTAGCACATGTACGCACTCGTCACTTCACGTATAAAGCATTTCATATATTACTGTACCAATTCTTAAGGGAAGTTTCCCTCACACAAGGTTAGGCAAGCCACTTACTTTGAACCAGCTCAATCAACTCAATACCATGTTCTTGCTACGAGTATCTGACTATAAATGGCCAAAATCTATTCAAAGTAATTGCATAATATAAATATATATTCAAGTAACTAATTCAACTAATTAATTCAAAGCTAATACATTGAATTAGGAAAATCGCCAAAACGTCCTCCGGAAGCACGTCTCGAATTCGGGTAAAATTTACAAATTCAGAATCCTCACACTCTCACGAGTTCATGTTGAGCCTTGGTTATTATCCTATATTTTTTAAATAACAATTCCGGACAATAAAAATGTTAGCGTATAAAACGTAAATATAAATAAAGCAATAATTAATTCGAGCCCACTGAATTTACAGTGTTTCCTTAAGGAATTTAATCCCCTCCTAGTACCCAAGGTTATGGATTATTTCCTCCCAGGATAGAACGAATTACACACTGGTGTAGCGGTATTTCAAACTCCAGTGTTTCAGCGAACACAAAGTTCGGCAGCAAATCACACTTACGGATGCTTTGTTTGTGGTTAAAATAATGCAGAATAAAGGACAACTCAGAAGTCGAATGGAAATTCTGAGAGGAAGGAATGCAATGTATAGCCAATGTTGAATTCTTACCAAAGAGATTGCAATTCGTTTTTCCAGTGTATACAGTGTATATATCTAGTGTATACAGAGTGTATATCAAGTGTATACAGAGAGTATCTCAAGTGTTTTTTCCAATCTTTCTAGTTCTCTCCAACTTCTGCTCTATTTATAGCAGTTGTTTGAGATAAATCCGCCCCTTCCATGATGTAACAAGCACTAGGCTATCATGGAGGAGGCACTTACATGGTGGAATATACATTTACTTGGTGGGAGAGGCACTTGTTGCTTGTTGGTGCAATACACTCTCATTTCCCATTCACTTGGTGCAATACACTCTCATTTCCCATTCACTCTTAAAATAAAACTCAACAATCCCCCACATGAATGGGGAATGGCTATATCATGGAAGTATGCATGAAAAATAGTGTGATTTACAAGTAAGGATTAATTGAATTTGGATAAGTAGGTTTCCCTTTGAACTTTCCGTAGTGAACTTATGTCGGATATACTCGATCAGTCGGTAGATTTGATATCTTTGAACCGTCGAACTTTGGCGTATACCTAGACAACCACAAGTCACACAACCAACCCTTAACCGTCTTTGGTTCTCATTGTTGTGTTCGTTTCAGCCATGAACACCGCCTGGTTTCATAAGTGCGTAGAGAACTGGCCTTACAGAATTCTCCTTGAAGCGGCTAACACTTCACACTTACATAGGTGATTCCTAAACGTGTCATCCCGTAGATACACTATTTGATATACCTCGTATCAAATTTAGAAATCATTAAAAAGCCTTAATGCTTTATCCTTGGTACTGAACATTGTCTTATAAGAGAATGGACCAAAAGTTTATTTGACAATGTTGAACCGTCAAAAATGACTTTGTTTGATCTCCTTGAACCTAGATCTTGGGATCTCCAGTCTTCTAGGTAGAGTTACCGCCACTATGACTTGTTCTCGGCCACAGTCCCATTCCCCTTGATGATTTATCAACTACATCTCTAGTTAGGCCTTTTGTAAGTGGATCCGCCACATTATCACTTGACTTTACATAGTCAATCGTGATAATTCCTCTAGAAAGTAATTGTCTAACGGTTTTATGTCTTCGTCGTATATGACGAGATTTACCGTTATACATAACGCTCCCAGCCCTTCCAATTGTCGCTTGACTATCACAGTGCATGCATATTGGTGCCAAGGGTTTGGGCCAAAATGGAATATCTTCCAAGAAATTCCGGAGCCATTCATCTTCTTCGCCGGCTTTATCCAAGGCTATGAACTCAGCCTCCATTGTAGAGCGAGCAATACAAGTTTATTTGGACGACTTCCAAGATACCGCTCCTCCACCAATGGTGAATACATATCCACTTGTGGACTTGGAATCCGTTGATCCGGTGATCCAATTTGCATCACAATATCCCTCAATAACCGCAGGATATTTATTATAGTGCAAAGCAAAGTCCTGGGTATGTACTAAGTACCCCAAAACTCGTTTCATGGCCATCCAATGAGATTGACCTGGATTGCTCGTATATCGACTCAATTTACTTATAGCACAGGCTATATCCGGTCGTGTACAGTTCATGATGTACATTAAGCAACCCAACACACGAGCATAATCCAATTGTGATATGCTTTGGCCTTTGTTCTTTGCTAATGCAAGATTCACGTCAATTGGAGTCTTTGCAACTTTAAAGCCCAAGTGCTTGAATTTTTCAAGTATTGTCTTGATATAATGAGATTGTGACAACGCCAGACCTTGAGAAGTCTTATGGATCTTAATTCCTAGAATTAAATAAGCAACTCCCAAGTCTTTCATATCAAACTTGCTAGTTAGCATACGCTTAGTAGCATTTATATTGGCAATGTCATTACTCATTATGAGCATATCATCCACATATAAGTAAACAATGACTATGTGATTTGTAACATTTTTAATGTACACACATTTATCACATTCATTTATCTTAAACCCATTTGACAACATTGTTTGGTCAAATTTAGCATGCCATTGTTTGAGTGCTTGTTTTAATCCGTAAAGGGACTTAACAAGTCTACAGACCTTCTTTTCTTTACTTGGAGCCACAAACCCTTCTGATTGTTCCATGTATATTTCTTCCTCCAACTCTCCATTTAAGAAAGCCGTCTTAACATCCATTTGATGAATTTCAAGACCATAAACTGCAGCTAACGCTACTAACGTTCGTATGGACGTAATTCTTGTAACTGGAGAGTATGTATCAAAATAATCAAGACCTTCTCGTTGTATATACCCTTTGACCAAAAGTCTTGCCTTATATTTGTCAATAGTGCCATCATCTTTAATTTTCCTCTTAAAGATCCATTTAGAAATCAACGGTTTGTTTCCAG
Organism: Nicotiana noctiflora; assembly: GCA_032618575.1. Lineage (NCBI taxonomy): Eukaryota > Viridiplantae > Streptophyta > Magnoliopsida > Solanales > Solanaceae > Nicotiana > Nicotiana noctiflora. Next base: position 18,351 of record JASVEL010013429.1, on the reverse strand, counting down.
GAGGAAGATCAACCAATTCCCATGTATGGTTGTTCAATATAGATTCCATTTCACTATTAACTGCCTCTTTCCATAACAATGATTCCGAAGAGGACATAACTTCTTTAAATGTTTGAGGCTCATTTTCCAATAAGAAAGTCACAAAATCTAGTCCAAATGAAGTAGACGTTCTTTGACGTTTACTACGCCTTGGATCTTCCTGGTTAAGTGTACTTTCTTTTGCTTCTTCCCGAGGTCGTTTAAATCCTTCACTAATCGACTCACATTCCTTTTTGTACGGATATATATTTTCAAAGAACTCAGCATTATCTGATTCTATAACCGTATTATTATGAATGTCGGGATTTTCTGATTTATGAACCATAAATCGATATGCTTTACTATTAGTCGCATATCCTATGAAAATACAATCAACGGTTTTCGGTCCTATTTTTACCCTTTTGTGTTTAGGAACTTGCACTTTTGCCAAACACCCCCACACTTTAAAATAATTCAAGTTGGGCTTCCTTACTTTCCATTTTTCATATGGAATGGATTGTGTTTTGCTATGGGGTACTCGATTTAGTATTCGGCTAGCCGTAAGTACGGCTTCCCCCCACAAGTTCTGTGGCAAACCAGAACTTATCAATAATGTGTTCATCATCTCCTTTAATGAACGATTCTTTCTTTCTGCAATCCCATTGGATTGGGGCGTGTAAGGGCCGTTGTTTGATGAATAATTCCATATTCTAAACATATTTGTTCAAAGGAGATTCATATTCACCACCCCTATCACTTCTTATCATTTTGATTTTCTTGTTAAGTTGTGTTTCAACTTCATTTTTGTATTGCTTGAATGTGTCTATTGCTTCATCTTTACTATTAAGTAAGTAAACATAGCAATATCGAGTACTATCGTCAATAAAAGTTATGAAATACTTCTTTCCACCGCGAGATGGTATTGACTTCATGTCACAAATATCTGTGTGAATTAAGTCTAAAGGATTTGAATTCCTTTCAACCGACTTATAAGGATGTTTAACATACTTAGATTCCACACATACTTGACATTTTGATTTGTCACATTCAAATTTAGGCAATACTTCCAAATTAATCATTTTCCGTAAGGTTTTATAATTGACATGACTCAAACGTATATGCCATAATTCATTTGACTCAAGTAAGTAAGACGAAGCTGAAATTTTATTATTATTCTCAACGACCATTACATTCAACTTGAAAAGGCCCTCAGTGAGGTAACCTTTTCCTACAAACATTTCGTTCTTACTTATTACAACCTTATCGGAAACAAAAACACATTTAAAACCATTCTTAACAAGAAGTCGAGTAGAGACTAAATTCTTCCTAATCTCGGGAACATGAAGGACGTTGTTCAAAGTCACCACTTTGCCGGAAGTCATTTTGAGAAATATCTTCCCACATCCTTCAATATTGGCCTTAGAAGCATTTTCCATAGAAATCGTCTCGTCGGGTCCAACAGGAGCATAAGTAGCAAACGCTTCTCTAACTGCACAAACATGGCGAGTTGCTCCAGAATCAATCCACCACTTTCTAGGATTGCCTACCAAGTTGCATTCGAAAAGCATGGCACATAAGTCATCAACATCATCATGTTTTTCAACCATGTTTGCTTGACCCTTCTTCTTGTCTTTCTTCGGAGCACGACACTCCGTAGATTTGTGTCCGGGTTTTCCACAATTATAGCAGTTTCCACTGAACCACTTCTTGCTTGGGTTGTATTTTGGTCCAGAAGCCTTCTTCCTCTTTTTGTTCTCTTCAACAATATTTGCTCCCATTATTGTTGAGTTTCCACGACCTCTCTTTTCAGCAACTTTATTGTCCTCTTCGATTCTCAACCGAACAATGAGATCTTCAAGGGACATCTCCTTGCATTTGTGTTTCAAGTAGTTTTTGAAGTCCTTCCACAAAGGAGGCAACTTCTCAATCATTGTTGCTACTTGGAATGCTTCATTGATAACAAGACCTTCAATGAAATTTTCATTAGTAAAAATACTAAGGTTACTACTTTCAACATCAATATTAATTTGATTTATACCTTCAGGCAAGGAGATCGTGAATAATCACTTGCAATTCCTGGACTTGGGTAATAACAGACTTGCTATTTACCATTTTGTAGTCCAAAAACTTTGCAGCAACAAACTTTTTCAACCCGGCATCTTCACTTTTGTATTTCTTTTCAAGCGCAGTCCACAGTTCCTTTGACGTTTCTACGCCACCGTAGACGTTATACAAAGAATCTTCCAACCCGCTTAGAATATAATTCCTGCATAAAAAATCTGAATGCTTCCACGCCTCAACGACGAGAAAGCGTTCAGTTTCTGGAGTTTCGTCGGACAACACAGGAACATCTTCCTTGATGAACTTCTGGAGACTTCGAGTAGTCAAATAGAAGAACATCTTTTGTTGCCAGTGCTTGAAATCAATCCCGGAAAATTTTCCGGGTTTCTCCGCCGGTGCCAATGCTGCCGGAGTCGTTCGACTTGTTGAGGCATTAGCAGTCACCATTGGAACAACCTAATTCTCATTCTCGTTAGTCATTTTCTGGAGAAAAAAATGACACAAACAAATTTTTAAAACTGGAGTTAAAAAATATAACGTAGATTTTAATCTCCAACAAACCGCCACGAAGGCTTTACTCTCCAAAACGGGAGTACACAAAACCACAAAGGTTTTAATTTCCAGAATAATAAGGATAACACAAATATAGAAATAAAAATTATTAAATTCCTTAAGCTTGTTGAGGCATGGTTGTTATCCTATATTTTTTAAATAACAATTCTGGACAATAAAAATATTAGCGTATAAAACGTAAATATAAATAAAGCAATAATTAATTCGAGCCCACTGAATTCAGAGTGTTTCCTTAAGGAATTTAATCCCCTCCTAGTACCCAAGGTTATGGATTATTTCCTCCCAGGATAGAACGAATTACACACTGGTGTAGCGGTACTTCAAACTCCAGTGTTTCAGCGAACACAAAGTTCGGCAACAAATCACACTTACGGATGCTTTGTTTGTGGTTAAAACAATGCAGAATAAAGAAGGACAACCCAGAAGTCGAATGGAAATTCTGAGAGGAAGGAATGCAATGTATAGCCAATGTTGAATGCTTACCAAAGAGATTGCAATTCGTTTTTCCAGAGTATACAGTGTATATATCGAGTGTATACAGTGTATATATCGAGTGTATACAGAGTGTATATCAAGTGTATATTGAGTGTATACAGAGAGTATCTCAAGTGTTCTTTCCGATCTATCTCGTTCTCTCCAACTTGTGCTCTATTTATAGCAGTTGTTTGAGATAAATCCGCCCCTTACATGATGTAACAAGCACTAGGCTATCATGGAGGAGGCACTTACATGGTAGAATGTACATTTACTTGGTGGGAGAGGCACTTGTTGCTTGTTGGTGCAATACACTCTCATTTTTCATTCACTTGGTGCAATACACTCTCATTTCCCATTCACTCTTAAAATAAAACTCAACAGTTCATACATACCAAAAACACGAGAACCGAACCACAAACAAACCCTCAAATCCCTAATTCCAAGTCTCCAATTTCAAACCCTAAAACCCCAAGTTTAACCCTTATTTCCCCTATATTCCTTGCCAAATCAGTAGAAAATACAATAATAACGAGTTTCGGTTTCAAAAATCTTACCGCCTCGAAGCTCTCCTGAATCCCCTAAAAACCTCCCAAAGTAGGCAAAACTCTTACGTAGATAAGCGGCATCGAGATTTAGAGTTCTTTTAGGGAGACTGGGTATTCTTGAAGTTCTCACCTATGAAAGGCGTGATGAGGTTTGGCAAGAAAGGCAAACTCAATCTCCGGTATATCAGATCATATCAAATTACTCAGAAAGTAGGTCAAGTGGATTATAAGCTTGATTTATCCCCGAAATTGAAAGCGGTACATCCGGTATTCCTGTGTCCATGCTATGGAAGTGCTTGGATTATCCATCCTGTATTGCCCCTATTGAATATATTCAAGTTACACAGTACCTTTCTAATAAAATAATTCTTGGGCCTATCTTAGATCGTCAAGTTCGTAAGTTGCGAACCAAAGAGGTAGCTTCAGTTAAAATATTTTGGAGAAACAACAATGTAGAAGAAATGATACGGGAAGCTCATTTGTTCCATACTACGAGAGACAATGTTAAGACTACTATAACAAAGATACAATAGAAAATTATTGGAGAATTTTACAAGAACGACTACGATTCAATATTTGAGGACCAATGTTTCGAAGGGGAATAATGTTACATCCCACACTTTCCCCCACATATGAAGTTGAATATTAATAAGTTATTTGCACAATCAATCATCGGACGACACGTCATGGTAAGAAAGTGCTGATTACATTTGCTCAATTTTTGCCAACTACCCCGTCGGACACAGTGTCGTTGCGGGGTGATCTGTTTGGCACTTGGGGCACTGAAATTTCTGGACTTGAAATAAAAATGCAATATAGATTTCCTCTTTCATTTCTCTTTCATTCTAGAAGACATCACCACCTTTAGCCCATCCAAAATTCCCATAAGCTCCTTAAGAACTCCTAAACGATTCAAGGCTAAGTCAAAGGAAAACTAGTAGGATTAAGTGTAAAGAATCTTGTTATTATCATTGTATCCAGTATCCTTATTGTTACGCTGATTTTAGAGTTCGATAGAGGTGGAGATAATCGCCATAGAAGTGTGAGAATTCATGAAGCGTGGCTAGTTCTTCAACAATGTATGCAAGGCGGGCTTTCTCCTTGGCATATCTTTGTGTAAGCACTTCTTCTGAATTATCCATATGGGGTAAGACAGAATTGTTTTAAGCCTTTCTTGACATGGTTGTTCATGTTCTTTGCCGGTGGCATTTTATTTCCAGTTTGAGATGTTTCTGGATGGTATTTTAAGGTGGTGAAATATAATTCATTCTAAGTCCGATCTTGATATCTCTTCAAATCAACCTTGCATCACACACACATTTTGCAACCTATTATGCAACAACTGATCAGTAATGCAGATATGATGTGATATATAGTTAGCCGGATACGTCACCTATTTTGCAACCACATATCAGTTGCCAGTTGGGTATGATGATATATGATGAGTAGTATTCATTGAGCCCTCGTGTGGCAGGGTACGAACGTGACCTCCTTGAGGCTGGGTACAGAAGGATGCGTCATGAGATATTACCGAGATCTTTTGAAGCTATATACACCGAGTCCTATTGAGACCGAGACCTCTTGAAGACGAACACGAAGTGATGAAAGCATAAGCCTTACCGAGCTCTCTATGAGGCTGGGTACGATATGAGATTATACGCCCCAAAAGAGTAAATATATTCATATTATAGGCAAATGCATGCATAGTTTACCCGTAACCTTGCAGCAAAATTCATGTTACACACCTCTTATTCGTGAAAACCTTTTATATACTCAATTTTTCAAAAGTGTATCTAAGGTAACTACTTTTAATCAAATAGCACTTGCGTGTTTACATATAAACAAAGCGCGTGAAGCCCCAACTCCCCTCCTCCACACACCCATTTTTTGTCTCCCCTCCCCACAGGAAACCCCCTGGTCTTCTTCCCCAAATAGATTTTTTGAAAGAACATAAAATTTAAGATCTAAATCTGAGCGATTATTATTGGTTTAGTGTCCAAATATTGTGAAAATCATTTACTTGTGATAGATTTAAAAGCTTTAACAGTAGTATTGAAGGTTGGTAAAAAAACTAGAATCTATCATTGTTGGGTATCGAAAAAAGCTTGAAAATTAAATTGGGTCTTATTGATTATTGGGTTATTATACTTAATTTTTTGCTCGATTATTTTCGTCTAGTTGTTTAGATAATGTGATAAAATTTTAGTGTTGTTGGGAACTTTCTCGCAAACAATCATGATGGTAGCAACAATGGTGCTTAAGATAGAAAATGGGAAGATGAAGAAATTGAGTTTTAATTGTAATTTTTACTATTTTTTTCCTTTTTAAAGTCAATGGCACATGTCACGATCTTATTTGGGCGTGACTTTCACTTCATCTGAAAAATTGGTTAACTGACGCACTTTTAAAAGGTTGAGTGTGTAAAATATTTTACGTGAATAAAAAGTATGTAACCGGAATTTTGCTCCATAATATAATGATAAACTATATATTTTGCACAATATTATATTATATTAAATGCATAGCCCCATTGAATGATTTAACCTTTTATAAAACTCGCATACATTCATGATTCATAATCACTGCAGTGCACACCCTCATTGGCTTGTCTTTAGTATTCAGGTTGAAATGGCGTATTCGTGTCTCTTATGTTAGGTTCTTGGTTTACATACATTATCAATTTTATATACTCAATACATCTTTCATACTGATGCTCTTTTCTTTTGTGCATTGTGTCCATGCCCGCAAGTGCGAATAAACCCGGTGATGTCCTTCCCAATAAGGTGCAATTTCAATGGTTGGTTGTCGCACTCCACTTCTCCGGAGCAGTTGTATTTAAGTCAATAAGTACTAGAGTATGTATCTCTATCATTTTGGGTATGGTGGGGCCTACCATCTGTATATTATGATACGTTTAGAGGCTTGCAACTAGTGTACAGTGTGTATGTAAAAACAATCATGAGAGAGTATAGGGTAGCAATTTGAGCCCAAATCCATCTAATCCGCTCAACTAACCTAGAGATTAATGGATTTGGCTAAAAATATTTTAGCTCATTGGTCAATTTGGGTTGAGCTCAAGTTAACCCATTACTTTTTATAACCGATTCTCACCCATTTAACAGCTCAAATACAACCCATAAGACTCACCCAAAATAAAGTAACTTATCTAGAAATTCACATAGTTGCTCCAACTTTTTTATTTTTTAAATTTTTTGTTCTTTATTTTTCTACACCACTCACTTACCTAACCCACCCTACCCCTATACCCCTACCCCGCGCAAAACCCCAAAAAATATTTTACTTTTTTTTTTATTTTTAAATTTTTGTTTTTTATTTTTCAGTTTTTATGCCCCATCCCCGCTCCCCCCCCCACCCACGCAAACCTCCTAAAAAATTTACTTTTTTTGTTGTATTTTTAATTTTTTATTATTTTATTTTTCTACACCACCCACCTTACCCATAACCTCCCACGTCCTCCCACCCCCACCCCTGACATAAACCTCTTAAAAAAAATTAATTTTCTTTTTGTATTTTCAATTTTTTATTTTTCTGAATCCTCACCCCCTCCCCCTTCCCCTTCAATCGCAAAACCCCTCAATTATTAAGCCTAGTGGATAACTTTTTTTTTTTTTATAATTTTAATGCTTTATATTTTTTTATTTTTCTGCACTGTCCACCAACCCCCACCTTCACGCATAAAATATTTGTCAACTTACATATTTTAAGGTAATTTTTTTTTAATGCAAGATGAGCATGATTTTATAATATGGGTCAAGTTGGACGGGTTGGGTTATGACCCAATGTTTAGCCCATCTTAACCCAAATACATTTTGGGCTGGGTTGGGCAATGACCCTTTTATTGACCTAACCCATCTTAACCGCCCATTTGCCACCACTAAGTGTGTGTGTGTGTATATATATATATATATATATATATATATATATATAAGGTTTCTTTCACAGTCATTTATGAACATATACCATACTACGAGGCATGGTCTATTTGGATTGAGTGATTTTATTTTGTGTCTAACATAATTTATATTAATTGTGCGAGACTTCTTTTTATCTTACATATTTGTGGTCTCATATCTTACACATCTGGGTCCATAAAATTATGGGAGCCACACATTTGTAAGATAAAAAAAAGACCTCACTAGTATCAGTTGTATCAAGCACGCAAAATTTTTTTTGTCCAAATTCATGATAAAAGGTTTGAATACGAATGTTGGTTTCGGGCCTTCGGGCGCCTTGTGTCGGTCGTATCTCAGGAGGTTGGAGTGTGACATAGAGATATTGTTCAGTCCAAAAAAATACATTATCAATATCATTTTATTTGTTATAACTATTTACTTGTCTATTGCAGTATGAGTATTATAATAAAGCATTTAATAATTCATACTCTTATGTCTTATTACTCATATAACAAATTTCACAAAAGGTGCATGTCGAGAATTTTTTTTTTTAAAAGAAGATAAATGAGATAATTGCTTGATTGTTTAATTACGTAGAATTTTGAAGAATAATTATAGCCAATGTATTTAAACTTGAATTTAATTTTATATAGTGGCAATGAATAATTTTATCAAGCTAAATGTTTCTGGGAACAGAGTGCTCTTAAAAATCATCATCAATTGGTAGATGCAAGCAGCAAGCTAAACGTTTTCGCTTGTGGACCACACCTCTTTTTCTATTTTATGTATCACGAGAAGATCTAATAGGAAAGTTGGACAAAAGAAGGTACAGAATGTTGTTTATAAGACCCACTTTTTTATTTGTGTGTACTTAGTTTATATTTAAAAATAAAATTATTATTTTACTTAATTTTAGCTTTAATGAAAAAATTTCTTGCCATACAAATTGAATATTTGACCATTAAAGTTTTCAAAATTATACATTATAAATATTTTTTTAATTTATGTGTCATATCAAATTATGATATATAAATTAAAACAAGAAGAAAAAATAATATTGTATTTAACTCTTAATATCCCCATTTACCAAATAGGTAAAAATCTTTGCACTGCTTCATTGATGTAGTATAAAAATTCTTTACCGTAAGTCGTAACCATGTATGTAACTTAAACTCAATTATATTATTAAATAAAGTACTAGTACTTTAAAATTTTCTTTTTTCGTGAGGCAGTGCCCGTAACTTGTAGATAAGTCCCTGTACTGTAAGAGTGAATATAAAAGATAGATTTAAGTGCAAAGCGGCCATTATTCATTTCTCCTTAGTCCTTAAGCAGATCAGAAAGATGGATGCGATAGTACAGGTTCCTTACAATGCTACGGTGCGTTTAATGCTGTCTTCTCTAGAACGGAACCTCCTGCCCGACGCCGTTATACGGCGGCTCACACGACTGCTCTTAGCTGCCCGACTTCGTTCCAGTTACAAGCCTTCCGCTGAGCTTCAGCTCTCTGACCTTCTCCAGTTTGTGCACTGTACGCAACTTTCTCTAACATTTTTTTTTGTAAAGTTCAAGTTCAGATTTAATTTCAGAAAATCATTGTTTTTCCACTACTACTGAAGCACAGTGTATATATTGTGTGTTAAACTTTGTTTCCGAGTTCTATGGTGAAGTTTCACTTTTTTGGTGGAGCTTGGTATTGAAGAATTTAGTCTAACTTCTCAATTTTTAGGAAAATTTGAGGCGGATTATCCATGTGAACCAAAAGCAGTAGAAAATCTATTTTACAAGCTGAGATTTAGCAAAGGAAGGATTAAGGAATGTAACCAACTTCAGCTGAACGAGATATCTTGATTTACTGCCCCAATGAAACTTAAGGATAACGGATTACTTTAGAATGTAATTAGGGGTTGTTTAGTTAAAAGACAAGTTAATATTTATTGTCATTTAACTAAGTCGTACTTAATAATTTAAAGTACATTTCTGACATTTACTTGTTTTTATGTAGGTATTACTAATCATATGTGTTTTCCACATTGAACTCGGTATAAATAATTCATCAATTGGCATAAGTAATGCAGGGATTATATATTTTGGAACACAATGCTCTATTTTGTACAACCTTCTTTTGTATTCGAGTATCACGAGATCTATAGGGACTGTTTCCTAGAAAAAAAGTGAGGCTTTCTGTTAATTTAAACCAAGGTGAGTTTCATATGACACACAGTAATAAAGTATTTGATTCTGTTAATATATGATACATGGCCAGCTTTTGCCTCAGCTTTTAGCTCAATTTTAATAACTTGTCTATTAGTAGTAATCTGATGACAGCAAAGGGCTGTGTGGCCCAGAAGATGATGAAATACTGCTACGTTCATAGCTTTATCTGTTATTCTGTAGGCATGAGTGTCAAAATAATGTGGAATTTGGGTGTTGAGACACTAAAATTCAGAACACTGGCACCTTAGAATGCCCAACCAGTTGCATTAAGTACATATGCTGGTAGACCGGAGAAAACAGGACTAAAGTGCTACGTCCAGTATATGCTTTACACGAATAAGGATGCGCTTCGATTGCTTGCCTGGAATTTCATGCTTCATCCTTTATAGAATTTTGACTGACTGCTTCTTTTACAGCTTTAAGAGAGATGCCTATAGCTGTGATGACTGAGAAGGCGAAGTCCCAACATTACGAGCTTCCTACGTCTTTCTTCAAGTTTGTTCTTGGAAAGCACTTCAAATACAGGCAAGTATTTCCATAACTGTAAAGTTTCACCCTCCTTCTGCATTACCAATCTTCCTTTTGTAGTCATACTTAAGCGTAGAATAGCAATATCCTGTTTTGTCACAACATCTGCTGAATATAATCTGATGGTCTTACTTGATTTTTTTTAATACATGCAGCTGCTGTTATTTCCACGACAAGTCAAGCACTCTAGAGGATGCTGAAAAAGCAATGATGGAATTATACTGTGAAAGGTCACAGTTGAAAGATGGACACACTGTACTAGATGTTGGATGTGGCTGGGGATCTCTTTCTCTATACATAGCGCAAAAATACAGTAGCTGCAAAATTACTGGAATTTGCAATTCAGTGACTCAAAAAGCACATATTGAAGAGCAATGCCGGTACTCTTTTTTATATGCTTTTGATGAGCTAAAGCATTACTGTCGTTATGTTTTATGTTGACTTAGGAAACATATAAGCATTTCTATGTCCTGATTCATTAGTCTTTCAAACTTGCTGTTACGAAATCCATTTGGTGTTGGATCTAGTTATCAATTAAATAACCTCATCTGAGAATCTTGTTTATGTTAATTTAAGAAGAGTCTTCCCTCAAAATGTTCACCTCTATGTGGATTGTGTACACATTGTGGTGTGTTCTTATAGCTGGACAAAATTTTCTAAACGTTGATTAGTGAGATGGGTTTGTATAGTTTCTCTTCTAAAATAATGGAAAGATCAAGTTCTATATTGAAAAAGATCTTATTTTTCCTGTGGTTTATGCGTTTAGGGAACTTCAGCTGCAGAATGTGGAGATCATAGTTGCAGACATTAGCACATTTGAGATGGAAGGTTCCTATGATCGAATATTGTCTATTGAAATGTTTGAGGTATTAAGTTTAAACAGAGTATTTGTTCTCGGGTTACAATTTACAGTTACGCTAATATAGCTAATAAATATTTTCACTTCATAGCATATGAAGAACTATGGAGATCTCCTCAAGAAGATCTCCAGATGGATGAAGCCAGATAGTCTTCTTTTTGTTCATCATTTTTGCCACAAGGCATTCGCTTACCACTTCGAGGTACATACGTTGATCTGCTGATGCATTGGTTTTTAGATAATGACGAATCTATTCAGTAGATTAAATTCGAATATCAATCATTCCCTACTTCAATTACAGATATAGTATATAATTTTCTGCAGGATGTTAATGATGATGATTGGATCACTCGCTACTTCTTCAGTGGAGGTACTATGCCTTCAGCAAATCTCCTCCTTTATTTTCAGGTGAGCTTGTAAAATCCAACATGCTGCTTGTCGCTTACATCTAGTACACTCGATCACATAATCCATTAAAACCTACATAAATGACTAATAACTACCAGAAAATACAAGAAACAAGCGTTTTGCAGTTGAACGAACATGGCATTTGTGGCCTTAAACTATTTTGTGATTGCTTAGTTTTTAAGGTTATGTTTTTATGCAGGATGATGTTTCTGTGGTTAATCACTGGCTCGTTAACGGAAAGCATTATGCACAGACAAGGTGAGCTTATATAGAGCGTGATATATATTAGCGATAAAATGATATAGTTTTCCAATTTGAATATTTTCAGAAAAAAAAAAGGAAAAAAACATCTGTGATGCTGTTTAATGGATTTTAGCTTACGAGAATATCCTTGCTCCTTAGACTCCTATTTGATCAAAAAACTAAATTAGTAGACCCGTTTTCAGTGAAGAATGGCTTAAGAGAATGGACCAGAACAAAACTTCCATAAAGCCAATAATGGAATCAACTTATGGGAAGGATTCAGCTGTTAAGTGGACTGTCTATTGGAGAACGTTTTTCATTTCAGTTGCTGAACTGTTTGGCTACAACAATGGAGAAGAATGGATGGTTGCACATTTCCTCTTCAAGAAGAAATGATTTGGCAACTGCCCTCTCTTATACTGCAAACAAACTGTAGAAGAAATAAGCATGCATACTCAGCTGCCCTTGTGCATTTTACCCAAAAGCTTCAATAATAGAACACTCTGTACGTCTCATGTTTGAAGAGCTGATCTCCTTACATACAGAGCATTAGGAGAGTAGATGTGCCGATTGCTGTGATCTTAACTTGCATATTAGTTTCTTGCTTAAAGCATTTAGGAGGATGTATTGCTTTAAATGTTGTTCCTAATCAAGTTTTACCCATCAAATTCAAATCCTAGAGTTAGAATTTCGGATAGACTCCATAATACGTCTGGTTAATGCATCTAATTGAGCTACTTAAGACACATGGAATGACTTGACAGCTAGGGACTCTCCTAGCATCGGAACCAGAAATAAGCAATGAGTTTCTGGACAGAATGTATAAACAAAGCACAACATCAATAATGACGTGAGCAATATATGAGATTTCAGAAAATGAGCTTGAGAGAAAGTAGGAGTTTACCTTTACACTAGGAATAACTAAGTAATATTGTTCGTCCTTGAAGGGTTAGTTTCATTGATTAGTTTCATTGATGACCACTCAATTATGTTTTAACTAGTTAATTTGTCCGCGCTACGTGCTGTTATTAATAAAAATTAAAATATGATTTTAATAATTATATAATTTGTGTGATCGATTAAATAAATTAGACATTACTCTTTAATGATTTTATCTTATCTATTCTCCGACTGTAATAATTACTATCATAATTTTATATTCTTATTTAAGATTTTCCAAGACAAAGAAATATGTGGGGCAAAAAAGTACAAAACAAATGAAGTTGCATCTTTTTCATTCTATGTTAACGATGACATGTAAAAGTTTATGGTATATTTAAAACCGTTAATTTGAAACAATATGATTCAAAATCTGTAAATGCAATAAAATATTATTGTACATATACAAATATATCAGCAAGCATTCTTTACATGAATGATATGGTAAAACTCTTTAATATTGTTGGGTTCTTCATGACTTGCTCACTTTTTTAAATACTCAATCCCTATTTGTGAGATTTTTGTATATGTCACATCTTTGGAAACTTGATATGTTTTAGTTGAGTATGTAAGAAAAGATAAATGTACTGTTAATCTGCAACGAAAAACAACGTAACAAAAGTGTTACATATAGTAAAAACAATTTACCTTGACAATTGTTCATAGAATTGATATGAATCTTTTTATCCATTGCAAAAACCCCATATGATAAAAGATAACTGTATTATGAAGATATAAGCATTTGTAATTAAGACCATATTAATGAGTTTACTTTTAACATGAAAATAATTAAAAAAAAGGTTAATAATGGTACCTTTAACTAAACAATCATATTCTATATGCTTCCTAACTGGCATGTGCATAAACAAACACGCCTCGAGTCTTCGTGCATAGAGGACAACTTTCTTGACGCAATGTCCAGAAGGCTTGCCTAGGCCAACAGAAGAAATTAAATTAATAAGAACAGAAGATGACTATCGATAAGAGGATGTTAAAAGGTGCCTGATGATTAAAGAATGATTAATTAGAACAAAAGAACATGCATTCATTTATTTCCAAATAAAATTTAAAACTTCCGAAACTATATAAATTTTAAGGCAAGTCCATGAAAGATGACAACATTAGAAAAAGAGTTTTATGAGAAAAGGGAAGACAAGAGTGGTTGATATGAGTTTTTCCCATGCCTCTTCTATAACGACTTTTTAAATTTTTTTGTTTGTTATTCCATTTGATTTTGATTGTTTCTTTTTATACTGTCCATCCCAGAGTCTTCTCATGCACATTTTTATTACGAAACTTTCAAAAAATTCGCTTCTTTCTCCTAATATATACTTGTTCATCTCGTTACACCATAAGCTCTTTTATAAATTGAGAGGACCACAAGAAAAAAAAATAGTACAAAATTTTCGAGAAGTCTGCTTCTTTCTCCTAATATCTACTTTTACCATCTCAAAACTCATCAAATCTTTTATAAATTGAGAGGAGCACTACATAAGGAAAAGAAAAAAACAAAAAAAAACTCACCCAAATCCTTGTTTGAAATTCCAAGTGAACACACAACTTTGTTTTACCATGCCCGTGAATTTCGGAATGCTTAATGTTGTTATTTATGACTCCAATCTCCAAAGCCAATACCAAATATATCAACAACAAAAAAGTTTTTCAAGAACTTAGATTTGTGGTGTGGATATGAACTATATATGAAGAAGTGGCAATGGTGAAGAAAGAAAGTTTCAACGTGGTTATTTCTATATAACAGTTATAACTATTAAAAATTGTAACGGATATGGAGTTGAAGGGGCAAAATAATGCTTTGTAGCAATAAAACTATTTTTTAGATACTCAATACGTATTATGATTTGATTTACGTTAGAAATTTTATAGTAAGACTTTCTCTTCCCCATTAATAAGTTAAATTGTTGGACTGGTTGAATGGATGCTTCTTAAGGTGATCCTTGATTCTCCCGAACGGACGCTTCTTTAATATGGAGACGTTTTCCTCCTAAACGTACATTTAGGATTTTAATAAATAGGTTAAAGCAAAAATAATTAGAAGAAAAACCAAAAAAGGAGAAAATAGATAAATAGTAATCGTACTCTCTAAGATGTGCCACATCACCTTCTTTTTTCCCTCCTTTATATATATATATATAGATTTCACTAAAGTCACTCAATTATTTTTTGTCACTTAAAAGTAACTAAAGTTTCACATTGTTACTTAAAAGTCATTTTGGCTCAAACCCCTACCATAAATATGACACGGCATAATATTCAATGAGAAAAATCTAAAAATAAATACCATATAAGCTTAAATGGATCATACCCACTTTAGATCCATTTCTTCCTTAATATTATTTGACTCATAACCCAAATGGGTTTCAATAGGGGAAAAAAACACACTCCTAACAAAATTAGCTCTTGTAATTTTTTGTGGGGTTTTTATCATACAAATATAATATTTTTTTTGTTTAAACAATTGCAATAGATAGTCTGTAAGTGCATATTTTGTGAAAATAGACTCTTATTAGCATTATTATTATTCTTGTATTCTTAGATACATTAATATATTATGTAAAATGAATACAATACTGTTTTAATTTCACTAGAAAATTATAAATATGTTATATGAGTTGGATACAGTAGTATTTTAACTTCAGTAGAATTATAAAACAACTCGGATGGGGCATACAAACAAGATAAGAATTTTTTTAGTATAGAATAATTATAAATGGGCATTATGTAATAGAAAAGGCAAGAATTTTGTAGTATAGGATAATCATTTTAAACTAATGTGATTTTTTTTTATTGAAAGCATTTGGGTTATGGGTCAAATTACATAAAGGAAGAAATTGATCTAAAGTGGGTATGATCCATTTAAGCTTATGTGACATTTTTTTTGGATTTTTCTCATTAAATGTTATGCCATGTCATATTTATGGTAGGTGTTTGAGCCAAAATGGCTTTTAAGTGACAATGTGAAAGTTTAGTTACTTTTAAGTGATAAAAAATAATTAAAAGACTTTCGTAAAATTGAAACAAAGTTGAGTGGCCACCAGTGAAATTACCTCGTCCCTTATGGATGGATGTAATGCCCCGACCCTTGGTGCATGAGTACGTGTTCAACTTTGAGTCTTCTATCCTAGCATATGTTGTAAACATAAATTTTAATTGTATACCAGGATCTTGAACATGATAATCTTACAAAAAATTATTACAGAAAAATATACCTGAATCGTAATCTATTATCACGAAGCGGAAGCGTTCATCCCGACCCTGGGTGCATGAGTACGTGTTAAACTTTGAGTCTTCTGTCCTAGCATATGTTGTAAACATAAATTTTAATTGCATACCAGGATCTTGAACATGATAATCTTACATAAAAGTGTAACAGAAAAACATACCTGAATTGCAAGCTACTATCATGAAGCGGAAGCGTTCATCTAAATTGTTTTCTCGTCCTTACCCTAACTTTCGTCACTCCCACATTTAGTGATGGAAGAGAGAAATAAAAATACGGAAACCCTAATGGGTGGGGAGAAGACTAATTTATAGAGGTTCTAACTTATTCTGGTACGTCCATCAAGTAACCGATCGGGCATATAAGATTTACTCATTAATTAAATATTAATTACGGGCCTTACACTTATTGGGCCACCAATAAATATAAGAAAATATTACATTCTTCCACTTGGCCCAAAAGTCACTTAATATTAATATTTAATACATGAGAATTAGTTGTGCATAAACAAATCTCTTCTATAATGTCCATTATAAATACCACAATACGATAAACTAGTAAATGTGAGTTATAACAGTTATATATAATGTGTCTACATACTCCCTTACATATAGTACAACATTAGTAACTTATCATATCAGGTCCATAAGCTATAAAATATTATGGTCCATAATAATATCTCATTGAGACTTATCCTGTAATATCTCAAAACAATAATATGTACACCATTATGAGAAACAGAAAATTACTACACATAAATGGGCGCAGAGTGTCAAAACATCATACATACATCAATCATAAATACATCCAAGATCCATTCTATATACATATTCTTTAAATATCTGTGGTTGTAAACCTTTCATTACTGGACCTGCAATTATGAGATCTGTTCTAATATGCTCAAGTGGCACTTTTTGTTTCTGAACTTCCTTCTTGACGGTAAAGTAGTTCAATTCCATATGCTTGGCACCTTTAGAGTACTTATCGTTCTTGGAGAAAAATACTGCTGCACAATTATCACAGTAAATTTTCAGCGGTTTGATAATAGTGTCGACAACCCCATTTCCCGAAATAAAGTAGCGCAACCATAATGCATGAACCGTGGCTTCAAAACATGCGATAAATTCTGCTTTCGTCATGGATGTAGCAATGAAAGACTATTTGACGCTCTTCCACGATATTTGCTCCTTCAGCTAATTGGATCAAATAACCAAACATAGACTTTCTAGTCTCAATACATCCAAGGAAATCCGAATCCAAGTATCCAACAACTTCAAAATGCTTAGATCTCCTATACATGAACATGTAATTCTTTGTTCCTTTCAGGTATCCCAAAACTTTCTTATCAGCTTTCCAGTGATCAATTCCTAGGTTACTCTGATATCTTCCTAGCATTTCGACCGCAAAATTAATATCCGGTCTTCTGCAAGTCTGAGCATACATCAGACTACCAACAGTAGAAGAGTAAGGAATTGATTTTATTTCTTTTCGTTCTACATCATTCTTAGGGCATTGCATGAGACTAAAGTTGTCCCTTTTTTTGAGTTGGAATAATTCCAGATGAATGGTTATTCATGTTAAATCTCTCTAGAATGCTTTTGATATAGCCTTTTTGAGACAATCCCAACAATCTGTGTGATCTATAGCGAAATATTTCTATTCCTATCACATAGGATGACTCACCCATATCTTTCATTTCAAAATTCTTGAGAGAAATTTTTAGTCTTGCGCAATATTCCTAAATCATTAGCAGCACGTAGGATATCATAGACATATAGGATTAAAAATATAAACTTGTTCCCACTGATCTTTTAGTATATACATCGATCAATGGTTTTTCTCATAAATCCAAAAGATGTTATGGCATCATTGACTTTATATACCATTTTCATGAGGCTTGTTTGAGTCCATATATTGACTTCTTTAGTTTACACACTATTTGACATTTTTCTTTAGTTTTGAAACCTTCTGGTTGGTCCATATAAACTTCCTCCTCGAGGTCTCCATTAAGAAAGACAATTTTCACATCCATTTGATGTAACTCTAAATCATAATGAACCACCAAAACCATAACAATTCTTAACGTGTCTTTCTTTGAGATTGATGAAAAGGTCTATTTATAATCGATGCCTCTTTTAACGAAATATTGTTACATCAATATTAAGTTCCGGAGAGATATGAAGATTACTAGGAGAAGGAAGATGAGAAAGGGGGCTGAAGTTATTTAAAAAGTGGGTACAAGTTAAAAAAAATTTAAAAAATGGGTATTGATTAAATGGGAGCGACCAAATAGGGCGTCCCGTGAAATTTTTACCGAGGATTTTACTTCGC
>JASVEL010013428.1:0-112809 GCA_032618575.1 Nicotiana noctiflora | reverse complement strand
GCGTCGCTTAGATGTTTCGCGAGCAGGATATGTGTTTATTAATGGATCGGGACGAGCGCCTCAGTGAGAATATATGCATCTATAGTTCGTGCTGCTCGACCCTCGCCAGTGCACAGTTTACATTCCTGTTGGAGCGGGTTGTCGCCTTGGTGTGATTTGCGCATGTTTATATGTTACTGAAAAATTGTAAATGTGGAATTAGCCCTACGGAACTTGATATGAGCTGATAAGATAATAAAGAATAGACCTTGAAAGCCCTTGATTTATTGTTGAAAGCGCTTACCTATTTTCTGGCTTCACTATTAGAACTTCTATATAAATCCATAACTATCCTTGCACTTATAGAATATTGTTAATTGATCTCTAGTGAGTGTTGAAGTTGGCCATCTCGTCTCTATCCCTTCTGGATTAGGTGGGATACTCACTGAGTACACATTGATTATGTGCTCATACAACTTCTGTGCATTTTTGTTACAGAGATATATATACACTTCTAGCAGCCTACTGGGCATAGCTGCATGGATAATTCTGGGACTAGGTGAGCTGCAACTTGTGAGGCGACCCACAGCTAGTGTAGTTCCTTTCTGCACTTTTATTATTTATTCGCTGTCCACGTTATTTCGGACAGATGTTGTATTTTATTTTACTTATCAGTAATCGCTTATGCACTTGTGACACCGGGTTTCTGGAAAGGTTTTCAACGGATTTGTACTAATTGTTATTATTTAAATTTGAATTCAAGTAGTGAACTCTTATTTATAAAAAATAGAAGAAAAACCCTTAGAGTTTTAAAAGTATTAAAAGAGGAATTAATTGATAATTTGGTTGGCTGACGTGACAGAGGTGTCCGACGCCACCACGACCCTTAGTGGATTTTAGGTCGTGACAATTAGCTTTACTGGCAGTTTCAAGTCAACATTCAATTCCTTGAACAACCCTCTTAACCAATCTACTTCTGGTATAACATTGCCATGCTTCTATACTCAGCTTCTACAGGGCTCCTTGACATTGTATTATATTTTTGGACTTCTAGGAGATAAGAGAATCTCCTAGTTTTATCACAGATCCACTCACTGGTCTTCTAGTCATTGAGCAATTAGCCCAATCTGCATCAAAATACGCCGTGTGTTGGTCAGAAGGATGAGATGATAGTAGAATCCCCAGCTCTGGTGCATTCTTTAGGTACATTACCACTCTCATTTCTCCTTCCTAATGTGACTTCTTTGGCTTGTGCATGAACTGTCTTAAATTTCTTACATTATAGCTGATTTTTGGCCTCGTCATGGTAAGATACAGTAGCTTCCCAACTAATCTTTGATAGTTGCTTTGACCATTAAGTAACTCATCATCATCTATAGTTCCATCAGCATTGGCTTGATCATACTCTACACTGGTGAACTTATGACTTGTGTCTAGAGGTTTGCAGGCAGGCTTAGAACCTGCAAGTCCAAGTGTGTCAATAAGATCAAGTGTGAACTTCCTTTGACAAAACAAAATGCCATGCCTGCACCTTGTAACTTCAAGACCAAGGAAGTAACTCATCTCTTTCAGGTCCTTGATGTTGAAGTGATGTCGGAGGACATCATTGGGTTCCTGAATTAATTGAGGAGAAAAGTCGGTGATCAAGAGATCATCCATATAGATCAGGATGATGACCAAACTAGAACTTGATCTCTTACTGAAGAGGGAATAATCATGATGGCTCTGCACAAAACTTGGGGAAGAAAGGTCCTCACCGAGTTTCAAGTTCCATTGCCTAGAGGCCTGCATGGGCCCATACAAGGATTTTTGAAGCCTACAAACTCTATAAGGCTCCCCCTCACCTAGAAGACCAGGAGGTAGAGTCATGTATACTTCTTCCAACAAATCACCTTGATGAAAAGCATTGAAGACATCATTTGATTCAATTTCCATCAATGCATAGCTTCTAAGGACAAGACGGTCCTCACTGCGACCATTTTCACCACATGGGAGAAGGTTTCTTGATAATAAGACCCTCTTGTTGTGTGTAACCTTTGGCCACTAAGCGAGCTTTATACCTTTCCACCTCACCTTTGGCATTATATTTCACCTTAAACACCTATTTACATCCTATAGATCTCTTTTCAGGTGGCAAGGGAACTAACTCCCATGTGTGGTTGTCCTATAGGGCTTGTAACTCTGCATCCATGGTGGCAAAACACTTGGAATCTCGAAGGGAATTAATATAGGAAGTTGGTTATGTAATAGTAGAGAAATAGCAAAGATCCTTGAAGTAATGGGAAGATAATGAGGCATAGGACATATAGGAAAACATTGGATAAATGGAACTCAAGGTAGTAGAAGGGCCAACTTTTGGCATTCCTGAACAAAATCATTGAGCCATCTAGGTGTCTTGGAAGTCTTAGTAGACTTTCTTAACCCCTCTTCTAGCTAATCATGCAAGAATCCATAGTTGGATATGGCATTATTACTGCATAAGGTGATGTAAGGTGAGGCTGTGCAAGGTCTTTAGAAGATATGGCAACATGACTAGGAGTTGAGGAAGCCCCGGGAGAAGGTGGAGGTGCTACTCCTGCATCAAGAGCAATCTCTGAGACCTCAGGAGTAGGATCAGTGATGAAGGCATCATCTGTATCAATAAACTTCTCAGCAGTGGTCCTCTTGCATGTGGAAGCTGTGGTTTTGAAAGGAAAAAATGTATTCCTTGAAAGATACATCTCTGCTTACAAAAATATGTTTGTTAGTGAGACTATATAGCCTATAACTCTTTTGAGTGGATGAGTATCCCATATGCAATAGATTCTGCTCTAGCTCCAAATTTGTCACCTCTATCAGTATCAGTAGCATAGTAGAGGCTACCCAGAACTCTAAGATGTTATAGCTTAGGTGGTCGACCATAGAATATTTCAAAAGGTGATTTTCCTACTAATGTTGTGGATGGAATTCTATTAATCAAATATACTGCATTCTGCACACAAAAACCCCAGAATTTCAGTGGAATGCTTCCCTGAAACTTGATGGCTCTTGCAACCTCAAGAATTTGCCTGTGTTTCCTTTCTACCACTCCATTCTGCTGGGATGTGTAGACACATGAACTTTGATGGACCACACCTTCATTCTTAAACATATCTGCACAATATGGATTAAAGAACTATGTTCCATTGTTTGTCATGAATACCTTGATTGCACTGTTAAAAGTCTTGACAATAGTCATGAAGTTTGTTATTACAGTAGGTACATCACTTTTAAGCTTGAGAAGAAATATCCAAACTATTCTACTATAGTCATATAGTAAGGTGAGAAACAAAATCTATTCCCATCATAGGTAGGGTTCTATAGGGATCCCATACATCACAATGTATGAAATCAAATATTTTAGAAACTCTACTAGTATTTTGTGGAAAAGAGAACATGTCTATTTTGCCAAGGGACAAATATGACAGACATTATGACTATGCAACTGATGGGTTTCAATGTTTTAGCCTTATACTTCTTATATTTTGATGATCTAACAAAGTTGTTGTGAATAACCAGATAGAGCACCTGGCGCACAGGATATACATTTCATGTGAACTAGTCGAAATCAGAAAATCAGCAAAGGGAGGAACACAACAGGGACCTGGTGACCAGTCACTTAGGGTTCTCTGACACAAACACAAGTCAGTGACTCTATGAAATCTATATAAAAAGGAACACAACAAGGACCTGCTCCCTTAGGGTTCTCTGATAGGAGTACAAGTCAAGTACATAGCTGGAACGTAGCAGAAGGAAGTGACCATCGAGCAACTGTCATATATGAAGAACACAACTAGACCTGGTCTGTTGGTGTGTCCTGACAGAAAGTACAAATTCCACTATCCTGCTGGAATGCAACTGCCGAGAAGTGGTTGTGCAGATTGTACTGCAGTCACTTCTCATTAGGGAGAAGTGTACACAATGAGTTGACATCACTATCCATTGTTCTATCTTTTGTGATAAAACAACCTGATACAAGACATACCAATCTTTGTGCATTTAGTGATATTCTCTCAAGCATAACAATGTTTATCTAGCATTGAAGTCATTGGTATGTCAGGAGCAAGAAGACAACTCCACTAAGGATCGGCTTCTTAATGAGTTTATGTACAACCGTAGTTGCGTTGTAATCTTTTTGTTTTGCTCTTCATTGTATTTCGTAGTTAGCTTTCTTAGAAGTGTTGTCTTAGGAACAAACCAAAATTAGTAAACTTCTAATTTTATGTTGTAACTAGGGGTAGTCATAAGTTTAAAGCCTTTGTAACTAGGATAGTTATAGAGTGGCTTGTGGTGATTGCATCACAAGTTAGTTTGAAGTATCTGCAATAGGGTTTTTCCGAAGTGGCTTGTTGTGGTTGTATCACAATCAGTTTGAAGTATTTGCAATAAGGTTTTTTGCAAAGTGGCTTGTAATAGCACATTACAAGTTAATTGAGTTAAAAGCCTATAAGAGTAGGTCATGGTTTTTTTATCCCCTTGTGTGGGATTTTCCACGTAGAAAATCTCCTGCCTTCTTTACCTTCTATCTAGGCATCATCTCATAGAGGACCACGTACTCTATAGTTTGGTGGACTCATATAAGCTAATAATTGGTATCAGAGTAGGTTTCTTCTATCATGCTAACACCTAGGAAGGATCCTTAATGGCTGCTCCACCAAACTTTGGAGAAGGACAATCAACTTATAGACCTCCCAGATTCAATGGTCAATACTATGGCTGGTGGAAGACCCGCATGTATGATTTTATGATGGAAGAAAATTCAGAACTATGGGACATTATTTGTGATTGTCCACATGTTCCCATGAAGAAGATTGAAGAAACAAGGTAAATGGCGTCGAAAGGCAGAAAAGAATACAAAGACATTGATACAAAAACTATAGAAAAAAACTATCGTGCCAAGAAAATCTTAATGTGTGGCATAGGACCTGATGAGTACAACAGAGTCTCAACTTGTGACACTGCCAAAGAAATATGGGAGGCATTGCAAACTGCTCACGAAGGAACCACTCAGGTCAAACAATCCAAGATTGACATGCTCTCCATAGAATATGAGCTCTTTAAGATGAATGATGATGAATCTATACAAGATATGTACACTAGATTCACCTCCATCATAAATGAGCTTCATTCGCCTGGAGATGTCATTCCCAGAAATAAGCTTGTAAGGAAAATTCTCAGTGTCCTACCTGGGTCTTGGGAAAGTAAGGTAAATGCCATCACTGAAGCTAAAGATCTACAAGCTTTGACCATGGATGAGTTGATTGGTAATCTGAAGATATACGAGATGAAAAGAAAGAAAGGAAGTGAAAGAAGAGAGCCTAAGAAGGATAAGAACTTGGTGCTTAAGGCTGAAAGTAGTGATTCAAGTGATGAAGATAGTGACATGGCCTAACTTACTAAGAGATTTCAAAAGATTGTTCGAAGAAATGGTGGTATACCGAAGTGGGGCAGTTCAAGTAAAGCAAGGAACAATGATCTTTGTCATAGATGTGGAAAGCCATGGCATTTCATCAAAGACTGTCCACTCACAAAATAGGAGCAGTACAAGCAAAATTCTAGCAAAGCAGGAAAAAAGAACCTAGTTCCAGATAAAAGATTCAATCAAAAAAATGCTGCAGACAATATCATTAAGCAAGCTCTTGCTGCCTGGGGAGACTCCTCACGTGAATCCGAAAGGGGATCAAATGCAAAAAATATTTCCATGATGGTAATGCAAACTGAAGCAAAGAAGTACAAATTGTTGTTCACACTGATGCCTCAGTCAGATGATGATAATGAAGAAGATGAAGACGATGAGGTAAGCTTCCGGGATGTTTAGAGAAATCTGAAATCCTATTCTTCTAAGAAGCTAAGGTCTTTATCAAATGTCTTAATCGATGCCTATTATATACTTATAAATGATAAGGAGATCCTCACCATAGAACTAGGAGAGACAGAGCAATCTAGAGATGATCTAGTGGTCTGTGTAGTAGACCGAGATGAGACCTAGCTAATCTTGAAATAGAAAATAAGGCCTTGAATGATAGAATAACTAGTGTGGAAAATGATAGAGATGACCGGATTGTAGTAGTTGTCGATCTAAAAGAAACAATAGAAGGCCTTAACATAAGAAACACACCTTAGAAGAAAAAGTTGCATCTACTGAACAAGAAGGGATGACATGTTAGTAATATGCACTAATTTAGAGGAAACCATTAAGGGACTCAATAGAGAGCATAGGAATGTAAGTCTTGGGAAAGGGAAGGAAGTAGCCAGTGAGACGCACATCATGCTTGAAAAAGAGTTAATTGTTGTAAAAACCAGTCTCTGTAGTGAACTCGAGAGGAATCAGCAACTCCAACCTAAATTGGAGAAAGTAAGAATTGATCTTGAGAAATCCTTGAAGTGGACCTGGTCCTTAGAAGCTATCATTGCCATGTATCTCAACAACAGTGGGAACAAGTAGGGCATCAGGTTCTAAAGGGAGAAAATTCCCTACAACCCGCACAACAAGTATGTCACAGTACCTGATAATTGGCTATAAACCCACTGTGGAAACAATGGGCAGTTTAAAGAAATTTGACAAGCCAGGGTTTAGTCTGCTCAGAAGAACAAAGTGTTTATTGATAGAGTGACTAATAATACAGGACCATGTACCACTCGCAAAATCAGAGGTTACCTACATGGACTAGGAAATCCCCCATTCATCTTTTTTATAATAACAAGGCACCCAAAATAGTTTGGGTTTCTAAATCTAACCTTTTATGTGCATGAGCAGGGAACATTGAGAGGAAGCAGACTGTAATGGACTATGGACAATAGATGCTTAAAGCACGCAGCTAAAAACATCATAAATTTCTTCTCACTGAAATCCCTACAGGAAGGGAATGTATCCTTGAGAAGGAAGTAAAGGGTATATTCTTAGTAAACGAAAAGGTCGAAAGGTTCTTTTGGCACTCAAGTGGGGACGAGCAGTATGTGAATAGCCTAAAAGTGTAGTTACCAATATGATAACTCGCCAAGTGGTCTCAGTGGACAAAGGAAATAAGAACATTCACTCCTACTTGTCACACCTCCTTTTTCGTGTCCCAACTATTTACTACTACACCTCGGGAAGGGATATAATAATAGTAGGGAAGGAATTTTTCCAATTAAAGGATATTCAGAACGGGATTTATTAATTTTTCAGAGTCGCCACCTGAGAAAATAATAGTGTCCCAAGTCACCGGTTTAATCCCGAACCGAGGAAATTATGACTCTGTTTAATAGTCCGCGAAACCAGAAATCCGAATAAGGAATTATGTTAACCCGGGAGAAGGTGTTAGACACTCCCGAATTCAGTGGTTCTAGCACGGTCGCTCAACTGTCGTATTTGTTTTTATCTAATTTCCTTATATGCTTCAATTTTCAAATGCTATTATTGTTCCGCTTTGTTGATTTTTAGGACTTGCGACGTCACGAAAATGCATTTCGAGTCACACCGTAACCAGTACGTTTGTGACTTTAGTGCATTTCAGCTTTGCGAGGATTTGAGATTTGGGTCACATAAGATGTGCACCCGTATTAGGAATGTGATTTTATTTATCGTGCCTATAATATCTACGTCTTATTAGCTTTGGGAAAGACCGTGGAATTTGCTAAACGGTCCTTCCGAGTCTAGCATTTTACATTGAAATCCATCTGGGGGCCCCATGTATTTTTGTTTCTCGGAACAAGGCTCATCCCTTATTTTTAATGTTCAAACCTATTCGTATACTATATTTTCTATTTTTGGTTTTTTCTTCCTAATTCACATCTATTTTTTGTGTTATTTTTAAACTATAATGTTGGAGTCCAGGCCATTATTCGTTATTGGGACTGGACTCTAGACTGCTCAACAGTACATTGTTAAAAACAATTGGGCATCTGGAGCCCAATGTATACTACTGTTCCTATTCGAGAGCCCATACGCCACATTAATCAAATCTGGGCATGTATGCATAACTAGGCCCAGAATATACAAGCTAAAACAAACTAACATTTCAATAACAGTATTTAAGCAAGTATTATTCAAATGACAGAGAAGTCAATAAAACCATATTATCTCAAAATATATCAAGTCACATTCTCGATTACTGCTAATTTCAGTATCTAACTACCAACTAAAACTCTAACACAATAATTTTGTATCAGTGATATTAATACTATATGGCAGGTTTTGATATTCAAGTGATTATTATGATACTAGCTTGCAGGATTATTTTGTTACTTAGTTTAACTAGAGGAAAACAATGTTCTGATTTTAACCCATCATGGTTGAACTACTGAAAATCACCAAGTTTAAAAACGGATCTGAAGTTAATTATTATTCAGTAGACATAAACAATACTACAAACTGATTTATTTATACACTTTAGGTTAACGATCCTAATTCAAAATTTAGCTAAAATAGATAAATGCACGTTTATAAGTCCAGTTTCAGAATCATGCTTATTTATCTAAGTGTATTAGATTTATATTAACCTATTTCAGTTTTGAATTAAGTGATAAGCTATTAACTACGTTTAACTACTACATTAACTACTCTCTGGATCGAATTTATGCAGTTGTTAATTATTACAATCATTCCTAATGAATTACATTTGATCTAAGAGTTACAACTATGACAAAAATAGAAATATAAGTACAAATGGAAATTAACATGCATTTCATTCCTTCAAAGCACTTCAGTTACATCCTTGAAAGGTAGTAGTGTACCTGATCAAATTGAGACAAAACAATGAGTGCTAGGGGAGTGAAGGAGAAGAGAAACAGCGATAGACAGCAACCAAGTATCAACAACAATGAAGGCAGATTAACACAACAACATGTGCGATTTCAAAGTAGAAAACCCAGTGAATTCAACCAAACAAGTAGAAGACTCAGTGAATTCAACCAAAAGCAGATGAAGAACAATGAACAGAAGTCCAAAATATCACCTGAACCAACAACAATGAAACAGTAGTAGTATTTCAGTGTATTAAATCTTCTGAACCCTTAAATTGTAGAATTCAGAACCTCTCTCTCAAAAATCTAACCCTCAAAGATGGAACCCCAAATTTCTGAACTATCTAAGATCGAACCCCAGAATTCTAATGTGTGGAACCCCCTTTTCAGACTTATTAGAAGCCTATTTATAGAGGCATTTTTTTGGGGGGGGGGGGGAATTTCAAATAAGTTAATTCTATTTTCCTCCCCTTATTCTTTTCAATTAATTACAGAATAGTCCCTTAAAAATGTATCGAAATGCCCTAGAACCCATGCTAGAATGTTCTGGGCAATTCTATTGGGTTCCATTAGGCAGGTTTTACCCAATTACCCCCACTTGCTAAAGTTCATTACACAAATGCCTTTTAGCTCTACCTAATATACCCTTTATTATCAAAAATACCAAGCATTAAAGTCACTTTATCCGTATATGCTCTATTTAATCCACAATAATGCCATTTACCTTTCCCCTTTTACTCTTGTATTTAATTGTTATTACCTGACCTGTCTTAGGTCTGGCAGAACTAGAGTGTTACTTATTTAACAGATAGCCAACCTAAGCCATGCCTTTAAGACTTAACCAGTTTCAAGTTATAAACCTTTTCAACATTAGCCACTTTTCTTACAAATAGCCAATAATCAGAATTCATTCTTAATTTGCAAACATAGCCACAAAATATTTACACATATAACCTAAGTACACATAAGCACTCAGAAGTTTAGAAGAAACTATCATACAAATCAAATTGCAAATATAGCCAGATTCATATTATTTTGCACAAATAACCCTAATCACGAATTAACTTCTAATTAATCAGAACTCAGAGGAAAATTTTGATAATGGTTGAATTCCAATTAACTAAAACCCAATCGAGACAGAATATAATGAACAATCACATAAAACTGGCTAATTTAGCATATGATTCACAAGTAGCTAATATCATAACCTAAGAACACTTAGATAACTTCAGGTATGTATGAGATTCAGGGCAAGTACGAATCAAGATACAAAAACAGAGATAGAAGCATGCATAGGAACAATTTCAAGTTCTAAGCATGATAGGCATGTAAAGCACTTAACAAAACACGTTCAAAAATAAAAAAGAATCAAGTTCAGAATACATGAAAACCAACAACCAAAGACAGGGTAGGGTACTTAACTTTTTTTTCCAGGTTTTTCCTTTCTTTTTTCTTTTCTTTCTTTCTTTTCTTCTTTCTTTCTTATTTTCTCTTCGATCTTTTCATTTTCTTGATTTTTCAAAGTTTCAGAGACTGTTGGTCTTTGGATGTTAAATCTTTTGAACGGTGCTTTGGGGGTTTGATCTGAGTGTATGAGAGTGGTGTTTGAAGCTTTGGGGTAAGGTTTTGGAAGTGGATTTGTTTTTGGTACTCGTTGGAGTAGGGTTCCGGCGAGGGTATTTTGATTATTCGACAAGTTTGAGGAAGATTCGAGAAAAACCACCTAGGTGGGGTGGTAGATCGTCTAAAGACGGTCAAGGGGTGTTATTTTGGGGTTCTGGTTCATACTTTGGGTGGTCGCCGGCTAGGGTTTCGTTGACCGGATTTTCAAGAATAGAAGGCTGGTAAGTTTTTGGTCGGGATTAATGGAGTTTTATGGTGGTATGGAAGTGAGGAAGGTATTTGGGGAGGTTGGATTTGGCCAGAGACGGAGACTGAGATGGTATCCGGTGGTCTCCATGGGAGACGGTGGGAGAGGATGAAGAAGACCTAGGCGGCTAGGGTTTAGTATATGAAATGTGTGTGTATGTAATGAGCGTTTGAAGGGAGGGTGTTGATATATATTGAAACGTGTATTGATGATTCCTGCCATTGGATCAGTTGAGATGAACGGCCAGGATCTTTTGGATCTTAAACGGTGTCGTCTGATTTAGTGAGGGGTCTCATTAGGTTCGTTGGATTAAATTGTTTAACGATCAAGATTGAATGCGTCAAGCCGTCGTTTTGTTTAATTGGCTCATTAGCCTTGTTCGTCCGATTAATTGTATTGGACGGCTGAGATTGGTTCTACATACGACGACGTTTCCTTTGTGAGGGAACCACCTCACCAGGTCCGTTGATTAATTGCAATCAACGGCTTGGATTTAAACACCTATACAGTGTCGTTTGGTCTATAGACTGGGCAGACCAGGCTTGTTTCGTTTGGGCCTCATTAGTGTGTTATAGTTTTGGGCTAAGTGTTTCTTGTGTATTTGGCCCAATTCTTTTGTCTTTATATTGTATTTTATATTTTGTTATTTTATGCCTTATATTTTATTTAATTTTATGTATTTTTCATTTTTTATATTTTGTACTTATTTCCTTTGTATTTATTTTCACTAATGTATTTTCTTCTATTTTCCATTTTTTGTATTTTTCCTTGATTTTCTGATATTTTTGTATTTTTGCTCAATTTTCCAATTTCCTCGCATTTGTTCTGTAATTTTTTTTTGATATTTTATTAATTAATTCCTTTTTGTATTTTCATTTTAATTTTATTTCAAACAAACACTGGTACTTCACACAAATCACACAATTGCAAACAAAAATTATTTTTCTATTTTTTTTATATATTTTGGAATTTTAATTGCTTGGGGCAAAAATCACGTGCTCACACTACTAATTATGAATCTGCACAAGTTGGCGGTATGAGATAAGTGAAGTTGTAACCATGGCACGAAGGATTGGTATATGCAAACTTCTCACTTCCAAATAAATTAGCTCAGCAGGACCTGGTCTGTGGTCTTCCAAACTCATGTGTCACCTGGACATGAGTTCACAAAATGATAGAGGACGGGGAGAAGGGATCATACATAATTTCTCAACACCAAAGACTCCACATCAAAATGGTGTAGCTGAAAGAAAGAACATAACTAGAAAATGATGTATGGACAGTGCTCATCGCCTATGGAATCGCCAAGAAATTCTGGGCAAAAGGAATGAATACTGCTCTTTTCTTTGAGAACAAGTGTCGGACCAGGTCCCCCGTGAGTTAAAATCCACCAGGAGCTGCCAAATATAAAAAAATGCCTTGTTCTTGACAAATGGAAGGATCGGTTTGGAAAGCTCAATGCAAAAAGAAGAGCGAATGAATCCCTCTGGATTACAACCCACAAAATAAGGCCATACAATCTCCAACAAAGGGAATACTAAATGGTTGGAGGTGCTCATAGGGTATTCAACAAGACATTTTCCGTTGCAAAGAAAGAAACGATGATGACCAATATGATGAACCAATCCTGTCTCTAGAAAGTATCTGAGGCTTCAAATAGGGAGGATGATAAAGTGAGTAAGATGAAGGAGACTGACGAAAGACAATGCAACATCATACTCCCTGTATTACAAAGAACTCGGTACGTCACCTACTACCACTGAAGCTCAAGAAAGAGTAAAGATGCAGCTCATGGCACTGCACAAGCAGCATAACACAAAGTGTGGGGAAATCAAATTAACCTCCACATATCTCTCTTCAATCAACTTCTATCTCAAATTGGAAAACCAAAGGTTCCCATCTGCGTAACAAGTCAATCACTCCGTTTCACTCTAGAGCTAGATAAACATGTTGTCTTATGGAAAAGAAAAGTACTTTTTAGAACGGTTCACCTGTTATGATTCATGCTTCATCTTCTAGGAGACAAGGAAGAAAAAAGGAATGACCTCATCAACAACTGGAGAGAAATTTCAAAACAAGAGGATCAAACACATTAAAGGGTGAGATCATCTTTTGAGGATCAATATGAAGAAGGGATTAATCGGTGGAAAGCATTGCAGAACAGAAGACCAAACTCCAGATATCTGCATTAAAGCCTCAAGTAGAGAATATT
This sequence comes from Nicotiana noctiflora, assembly GCA_032618575.1. Taxonomy (NCBI): domain Eukaryota; kingdom Viridiplantae; phylum Streptophyta; class Magnoliopsida; order Solanales; family Solanaceae; genus Nicotiana; species Nicotiana noctiflora. The sequence goes on along the minus strand of JASVEL010013428.1, from coordinate 100,006 downwards.
CCGGATAAATTAAGGTGAAGATGGGGTCATAAGAATCTAATGAAGATCCTGATCCTCCGCCTGTTGGATGTGTAAGATATCGTCAGGTAAAGGTAACTAAAGTGTTTTCTGACCAAGACTAACTCACATCAATACCATTATAGGTAAACATACATGACGATTATAGAAGCTAAAGGTACAGTTATGAACTGCAAGAGGGGAGCTGCTAAAACCTTTTTTCAAAAGATTGCTCTACCATCAGGTTCCTGTATCTCAGGTTAGTAGTAATGTGCTTAATTCTGCATGCCCTCTCCAAATATATATATATTATAATTTAACTGCTACATCATCCGACTTTTCAACGTATGTGTGTCATGTCTTGTCTTTCAAATCTTTTTATCCTCACTGCACGATAACACTTTGCCACAAACCTACCGCCATATTCAGAACTATTCAGAACCTGTTTCTCTCTCCACTCATCATTATCCCGTCTTCCAATAAAACCTTCTTTCTTTCTTAAGGCAAGTCATGAACCTTTATCTACTTTGTACAGCTGGGATCTTCTCTTCATCTCTCTCTCTACTCGTCTACCAAGTACTCATCTAATGGCGATCGAACAATCCTCTCATTCTCCCACCATTGACACCGCTCCCACTTTGTCATTATCCTTGAAATCATCCCCAAAGTGTCATTATTTAACACATTCTACCACCTTATCAACTCCTAGTTCCTCCTCTACACCTACAGTTTTTGCATATTTGGTAAACCATGTTTACCATTATTTTGAGAATCCTATGGCTATTTAATCCTACAATCTCATCAAAGACCACACATGAGGTTTTACTCCTCAATTGTCAGAAGCCCCTAAGGATGATCCTGACCAGTATATGAACACCTCCATGTTGGACTCAATGACTCTCAAAGAGTCACCAGAAAAGGAAGCAACTCATAACATCACGGATATAGCTGCTGAGAGTCTGATGAATGAAGGAGTATATCTCTCGTATGAGTACCAGAGGGAAGAAATTCCATTCCTTGGAGATGTAAGAACCACAACACTCCTCGAGTCCTTGGCTCATGAGATATTCTCAGAAAACCTTATGATGAACCTGGTTCTCTTCCATGCAAATTCATTCCTGCACCTCCTGTTCACTCCATACTCTTAGAGTCTTCTTCTAAAATCACTCACTATCAGGTCACTACAACAAGAGAGTTCTGAGTCCTCAATTAAGAAAAGTAATATGAGGGTCAAGACAAGGAAAAAGAGGAAAATGAATCCAAAAGGATTTTATCAAGAGTGTGTCAGTAAACCAAATAGACCAAGATGATTCTAAGGAACCTAGTTTCTCAGTACAACAATCTATGACAACTCAATAGTCTATGGACAATGCCTTCGATAAAACTATTGAGAAACAAAAAGGGTCATCCGTGAGTACATCAACAAGTCTAAACCGAGTTTAACTGAGCTAGCCGTGTTTGAGGACAATACTGTGGGGATGGAAAGCGGGAAACAAAAGTCCGCTGAAGGGTCTAGCAAACAAATAGAGGAAACTATTAAGGAACCTCGTTCAATAAGGTCTATGACCCGTGATGGTGGTCTTTGGCAGCAGAAATTAAAAACTCAGAAAGTGTTGTGGGGTCATACATTTGATCCAACAATTTCGAAAATGACATGCATGAGATAAATTTTAGAGATTGTGGAATTTCAACAATGGGAACACTTGTTTGAAGAGAGAATGCCTTTGTTGTACGAAGATGCAGTACAAACGTTTTACGCATCTCTTTTCACTGTTGAGGGGGATAACATTTGTGCGTTTGTAAATGGAGTAGACATTGTACTCACTGGTTGGGAAAGATTCTCAGAATTCTGTCTGAAGGTATGTTCTCAGTTAAGGGTGTCTTGGAGTAAACTTTTGGAGAGCTATCATGAAAGAACAAGTTATTCAACAGGGGGAACAGTTGCATAAGAAGGTTTTGCTTCCTGAGTACCAGCTTCTCTTTGAACTAGTCAATAAAGTGCTCTTACCCCGCTCTGAGAGGCGCTCTATTGCTCAAGATCGCATATGGTCCTAATGGAAGAGCTTGATGAGTTTGTCCCAGTCAATTTGCCAGCAATAATGATTGATCATATGCAGATGGTGGCAAATTTTAAGGGTGAAAATCATGGGTTACCTTATGGCTTTCTCATTACTCAAGTGTTCAGATTCTATAAGGTCCCTTTGGGGAATCCCAGAGTGGGCACACGTAAGCAGACCTTCTCTAAGACCACCCTAGAAAAATGTGAATCTATAGAAAAAGTTGGTGGTAGCATCTCGACCATTTCTCAGTTGATCAACGCTCAAATGTAGCCTCTAAGGAAATAAGAAGGCTGAGGGTTTGAAATGCCATACTAAAAACCCAGCTCAGTCAAGTAGTTAAAAAACCTGATTCTATATATGAGGAGGTTACACGATTGACAAAGGAAAATGAGAGACTTCGGGCTCAGTTACTTGAAGAACAACTGTCCGCAAATGCTAGACTGGACCTGATTTTCAAAAACATTGTTGTCTCTTCCTCCAAGCCTCCTTCCTTTAGTGTACACTAGGATCCTCTTTGTGTCAATCTATTTTTGCTCCAACATACTATGGCTGTTGTTTTACTTTTGTCTGCTTGTTTTTTTTTTGTGATGCCATGTTTAACTTAACCATTACTGCTCATTATTTGCAGAGTCCAATGTAAATATTAATAAAATAGCTCCCTTTTTGTTGCTTGTACAATACTATGTTCCTATGGTTTCTCTTTTCTACCATGTTGTGTGCACATATGTGGCATGAGCTAGCTATGTTAGACTCTTTATGCTTACTTTCTGCTTGTGCTCCTATTCTTTGTAATAATGCCAAAAGGGGAAAATAAAAGTGCATGATGAGAGGTGAAGGGTAATATGCTTGTGTAGGTGAGGGAAAATAAAGTCTGAGATTAAGGGGAACTATCAACTCTGTGATTAAGGGAAAATTACAAAGAGAAAGATCTGAGATTAAGAGGGAACTTCGTGTAGTTCTGGCATCTCATCTGGTTATTTCTGCTCTAAACAAATATTGTCCATGCCTATGTTTTTCATCATCAAAAAGGGAGAAATTGATGGTTTTTCTATGCTTAGCCTTATGATTCTTATATTTTGATGATCTAACAAACTTGCTGTGAAGAACCAGATAGAGCACGTAGCGCACAAGATATATATTTTATGTGAACTGGCCGAAGTCTAAAAATCAGCAAAGGGAGGAACACAATAGGGACCTGGTGACCTAGACCCTTAGGGTTCTCCGACACAAGCACAAGTCAGTGAATGTACCCAATCAATATAAAGAGGAACACAATAGGGACCTGCTACCCTAGGGTTCTATGACGGAAGTACAAGTCAAGTACACAGTTGGAACGTAGCAAAAGAAAGTGACCATCTAGCAACTATCATAGAAGAGGAACACAACTCGGACCTGGTCTGTTGGTGTGTCTTGATAGGAAGTTCAAAGTCCACTATCTAGCTGGAATGCAACTGCCCAGAAGTGGCTGTGCAGACGGTACAACAGTCACTTCTCATTGGGAAGAACCGTACACCATGAGTTGACATCACTATCCATTGTGCTATCTTTTATGATAAAATAACATGGTGCAAGACACACCATTTTTTATGCATTCAGTGATATTCTCTCAAGCATAACAACATTCATCTATCATTGAAGTCACTAGTGTGTCAAGAACAAGAAGACAACTCAGCTAAGGATCAACTTCTTAATGAGTTTATGTACATCCGTAGTTGAGTTGTAATCTTGTTATTTTGCTCTTCATTGTATTTCCTAGTTTGCTTTCTTAAAAGCATTGTATTAGGAACAAACCAAAATTCGTAAACTTCTGAGTTTATGTTGTGACTAGGGATAGTCATAAGTTTAAAGCCTTCTTAACTAGGATAGTTATAGAGTGGATTGTGGTGGTTGCATCACAAGTTAGTTTGAAGTATTTGCAATAGGGTTTTTGCAAAGTGGTTTGTGGTGGTTGTATCATAAGTTAGTTTGAAGTCTTTGCAATAATGTTTTTTGCAAAGTGGTTTTGTCACGACCCCAAACCCCGGTCGTGATGGCGCCCAACACATTGCAAGGCAAGCCCGACCATCTTATCCAATTAAACCAGCCAAGTATAATTAATACTGATTAATCGGCGTGATTAGCATGTTTTCATAACAAATCAAGAAGTGTAGAACTGAAATACAAGAACACAGTCCCAACCAAATCGTGGTGTCACAAGTCTGAGCCTCTACAAATGAGATCTGCTACAAAATCAAGTCTAACCAGAATGGAGACAACAAAATGATAAAAAGAAAGAGGTCAGGTACTGCGGACGTTGGCAGCTACCTCGAAGTCTCCACAGAATGGGGATAATAAAGCAGTTGCGATAGCTCAACTGCCCTCCTGAACCTGTATATCTGCACAAAAAGTGCAGGGGAGTGGGGTGAGTATATTTCAACTCAGTGAGTAACAATAATAAACAATAACTGAAAATAAGAACTCCTGTACTATCACTAAACAGTTCTAAGGCAACCCCCACAGGTTAGTCATCACTATAATGAGTACTCTAATCTCCAGTCCACATCTATCTCATCTAGGTCCAACACTGACCAAACTCTCACTCGTACCACTTCGATGTAACACCATCTCAATAGAAGGAGATAAATATATATGTCTACAATGTATAAGTATTTAAGTATGTATAAGGATATGAATAAGTATAATGTTGCGGCGTGCAGCCCGCTCCAATATATATACCGCTGCGGCGCGCAGCCCGCTCCATTTAACGTCGATGGCGCTCACTGGGGGTGTATACAGACTTCGGAGGGGTTCCCTAGGCCCAAGCGCTATAATGCTGCGGCGTGCAGCCCGATCCACACATGTATTACTGCGGCGTGCAGTCCGATCCAATATATATATGTATATATATTTATATTGTTGCGGTGTGCAGCCCGATCCCATAATATATACAACGCTCACTGAGAATGTGTGCAGACTCAGACTCCGAAGGGGCTCCTACAGCCCAAGCGCAATAATACTGCGGCGTGCAGTCCGTCCCACATGTATATTACATGTATATTACTGCGGCGTGCAGTCCGATCCAATATATATACTGTTGCGGCGTGCAGCCCGATCCAATATAGGGATATATATATAATACCTCATAATGGGTCCTCGACCCTATCCCAGTCAATATATACTTGGCCTCTCAGGCCCAATATAATATATCACAGTGGTTCCTTGACCCTGTCTCAGTCAATATAGACTTGGCCTTTCAGGCGCACTCAGCTAAATCAGGGAACTTCCACCCTCAGTATTCTATCTCTCATAGTACACGTCTAGTACTGGCTCTTAGTATGCTATTCAACTAGTTTTATGGCCGAGTGTAAGTTTCCAACACGATATAAGGGTCACCTAGCTCTATAGGTTCCCAAATGCTCTACAGATCGGCACAAGGCCCCAAACATGGCTATTAGCCCAATTACACAGTTATAATCTTATTATCAGTCATAACACACAGTATACTATTAGTCGGGAAGGACTAAGTCCGAACCCCCAATCACCATGTCACCACGCCCGTCATGGAACGCGTGTCTCATCTCAATATAGCACTGTGAAGTGCTAGTACGGGGTTTCAAACCCTCAGTACATTATTTACTACTACCACTCACCTCAAACCGGTAGAAGTCCTAGCTCTCCTTGCGCTTGCCTCGAAAATCAATCTTCTCGGATGCCAAATCTGCTCAAAATCAATAAGAATACATCAATATAGGCTAATTAGACATAACCCAATCGAAATAACTCGGTTTACACCAAAACCCACGAAGTTGTCAAAATCCGACTTTTGGTACGCTTCTCAAAAAATTATGAAACTCACATTTTCGGAATTCTCGTCTCTCCACGAGTCCGTACATACCAAGAACTCCCAATTCGGACCACAAATGGTCCTTCAAATCCCCATTTTAAGATTTTTGCTCAAAGCCCTAAATTTCTTGATTTCTTACCCAAATTCGGAGAATTAATGGAAGATTCTTTGATAAAATCATGTATTTAACTCATAAAACTTACCTCCAATGATTCCCCGTCGAAATCCCTTCAATTCCCGTCCAAAAGCTCTCAAGAATGACAAAAAATGGTAGAAAAATAGTTTTGCTCGCGGATGAAATGCCATTCTGTCCAGGTTTTTTAACAAAATTACTGTTCACCCACGTACTGTTCACCCGCGTTACTGTTCACGGAGTACTGTTCATGCGTGTCGACACTGTTCACGGGGTACTGTTCATGCGCGTCGACACTGTTCACCCGCGCGGTTACTGTTCACGCGTGGGAATTACTATTCATACACTGCAGAAAAATGCAGCACCAATACAGAAATTGCAGCACATAGCCAGTTTCACTAAAATGGCTCTAACTCCATCATACGAACTTGGAATTCGACGATTCTTTTTCCTGTGGCTCCGTAATTTTGATACGGATCCAGTGGTTCAAACAAAACTGAATTTGGATATCATTTACTCAGTAGAACATCAATTTTCCTCGTTAAACAATTAATTCACATTTCGCGTCAAAAACCCAATCGCGACTTGATGAAATTAGACCAAACTTTCCAGATCAGTCCTACAATTCATTATCTAAATTCGCGAAGTCTCGAAATCAAATTTGAATCTCTAAAACTAAAATAGACCTTTGGATCATTACATTTATGCTTAAAACGGCAAAAATCTTCCAAAAATTGTTCCAAAATTTATCGGAGCCTCATGGGATCCCAACAAAGTATACTAACAAGTCTCATAATATATTACGGACTTGCTCGAGGCCTCAAATCACAACAAACAACGCTAAAATCATGAATCAACCTCCAATCCAAGCTTTATAAACTTTAGAACTTCCAACTTCTATTTTCGATGCCGAAACCTATCAAATCAAGTCCGATTGACTTCAAATTTTGCACAAAAGTCCAAAAAGACATAACAGAGCTACAAAAATTTTCAGAATTTCATTCCGACCGTCGGATCAAAATTTCACCTACCGTTCGGATTTTGCCAAAAATCAACCTTAGCCAATTCAAGCCTATTTCTACACCGGACCTCCAAATTCAATTCCGATTGCTCCCCTAAGTCACAAATCACCTCTCGGAACTAACTAAATTATCAGAATCCGATTTTGAGCCCTCTAACTAAATAGTCAACTCCCGGTTGACTTTCCATATTCAAGTTACCTTCAAAAAGGCTATATGCCTCATTTTCAATCCAATTCACTCCTAACTCACCCGATAGACTCTAACACTGATATAAAAGCATAAAACATGTAATTACAATATAACAGGGTGGTAATTCTCATGAAGACGGACCGGGTCATCACATGTTTGTAATAGGCAGACTACAAGTTAGTTGAGTTAAAAGCCTACAAGAGTAGGTCGTGGTTTTTTGATCCCCTTGTGTGGGATTTTTCCACGTAGAAAATCTCTTGCCTTATTTACCTTTAGTCTTTACTGTATTCTAGGCATCATCTTATAGAGGACCGGGTACTTTATAGTTTGGTGGACTCATATAAGCTAACATCAACCTACACTTTATTATATACATTTGCTGTAGAACCTTATGTGGAATATGCTCAAGTCATTTGTGCCATAACTCTTTTTCATTGGTCACACACAATGTTGTTGAGGCTTGAATCCTATCACTATGACTGTGAGGCCAATAGTAGAGATCTCCTTTCAGCCTACCAGTTCCCTTTACCTTCCCAGTGTGAAGGTCCTGCATGAGGCAAAAGTTAGGAAAGAATAGCATGCAACAGTTTAGCTCCCTAGTCAGTTTTGATAGTGACAACAACTTGTACATAAAACCTGGTATGCAAAGCACATTTGATATAATCCCTTGATTTAATTCAGAGATTCCTACACAAGAAATTTCCAAGATATCTTCATTTGGCAAATGAACTTTTCCTCCAATACTTTTAGAATGCTCTTTAGGCTTAGAGATCAACTCAGTGTTTGACACCGTGTGGTCTGTTGCCTCTGTATCTACTATCCATTTATCATCCTTTGCTTTACTATCAGTCGAATGAGTTACACTAACTGCATTTGCAAGTATTTGAGGGCCAATTATACATGCTGCATTAGTTGTTGATTCAGGTGTACTGTCCTTTTGTAACGTCTTCATAATTTGGTCATATTATTCTGGAGTGAATGGCATTGGCATCTGCATGCTCAGCCTTGCTTCTTTCTCTGCACTTGCACCTAGTGGTCATCTATAACCTGCATTGATGTAATCAATATTTGGGCTTAAGGGTCATGTATCTCCATAACTAGTGTGACCATTTACCGAGTTATGTGTCCCATACCTTGATGCTGTCCCTGATTCCCTAGTTGTGCAGAGTTACCAAAATGCGCTGAGTTAGCCATCGACTTTATTATGCCCTTGAAATCTGGTGGATATCCAACTAATTGATAACAATTCTCTTTGCCGTGTCCTTTTATTTTACAGAAATCACACACTATATTGAAATTCTTCCTAGGCTTCTACATGTGAGGTCCTTTAGCACTCCAAAGTATAGGAATGCCATTACCCTCCATTAGTGAGTTGAGACCTGCAGAGCTGTGCCCTGGTGATCCTTTCTGAGTATCATCCTCGATGACCATGTATATGCTTGATTTAGACTAGGTTCAGTAGATTCCATAAGAATTTGACGTCTTGCCCGACTATATGAGTCATTTAAACCTCCCAAAAACTGAAGCAACCTCTGTTGACTTAAGAGCTCAATATAGTCCTTTACAGAGTTAGGAGGCGACACAATTACCTCAAATTTCCCCCCACAATTCCTTTAGCTTTATAAAATATGTAGATATAGAATTGATGTCTTGGGATATTGTTGCAATTTCCCTATGGAGCTGATAAATCCTCATGCGATTGACCTTGTTAAATCTCTCACGAAGATCCTCCCATACAGCTCGAGCATTTGATGCATACACTATTCCACTAAGTAAATCTGGCGATACAATATTCATAATCCACGAAAAGACTATAGCATTACAAGTTTCTCAATCCTCATGCAATGCTGCAGGAAATGAGGCCTTAGTGTGCGTACCATCAACAAACCCTAGCTTCCGTTTAGCTTGAAGTGCAATCTTCATCGATCTCCGCCATAGGCCATAATTCTTGGGTCCTTTGAGCTGAACCGAAACTAGCACTGAGCTAGGAGTGTCTGATGGATGCATGAATAGAGGATGTATGTGGTCAATCTCATTTTTCCCCATTTCTGAATCGAAGAGAAAATCAAAATTTTGAGATATTGTTTATCCTCCAACTGAGCTTCAGCTTTTGCAATTGAGTGACGAAGATGCGTGTTTAGATCTTCTCCGCTAGCTCTGATACCATGTCGAAGACAACCATGGGCATGCTTGAGCTAAGCTCAGTCGCAGAGAAAAAAGAAGTTGAGAGAAGAAGAAGGAGGAACTGTTCTATTGAAATTGAAGAGGAAAGTTACAGTACACTGTTTTAATATTGCACTAACTGCCTAGGCTAACAAATTCATTATTTACATAAATATCCTCAACTCTACGACTACTTAACTACTTTAACCATGTCTATATTTAAAGTTACCCAAATATTGGGAATCAATTAATTTTTTTATATGTAGGTACAAATTCAATAGGTGGCGCTGAACTGGACGCCACATGAAAATTGTACGGTTTAGCTATAGAGGAAACAACATAATTGTGCAATATTTAAAAAAATATGACAAAATCATAGCAGTATGTATCATTTAACATTTGGCAGCAGCTAAATATTTACATACCATATTAAATACCAATAGGTGATAGAAATCCAGCTAAGCCTAGACGTGAATAGTGCCTTCCGATATTTTCGCTCATTAATGTAGCTCCTTCTTAAATGTATATCACTATTCATTATACCAAATTTGACAAGTATATCTTATATTTTGTATGATAAGTAACTTTATAGAAAACTTGTTTAACAATGGTATTTTGATATTTCACGTATTTTGTTTCAGTTATTTGTAGGTCTTTTATATTTATATATTTCTTAATACTGGAATAATAATTATATTCATATTTTAGACATGTTTTTTGTAAATTATTCGTAGCTATTATACATGGTAATTTTTCGTTTGGCATTATACATGGTATAATTCTAGTGTAATAGTGATAAATTATAATTATACACTATTTATACATGTGATATATTAATTTAGGTATATATATGATGATTATGCAATATAAAAAATGTATAATCATAAAATATCAGGTATTTTATTTGCAAGTTTAAGGACTTTTCATACGAAAAATGTCAAACAACCCTTTAAAATGAGTGCAAATGAAAAACAAATTTTAAATAATAAATCTTAATACATATGTGTGTTGTATCTCCATTTGGAAAAGGGATAAAAAATGGTGATAAAACCGGGCCGATGGGGGAGGGGTTTGGGGAAAATAAAGAGAGAATTGGAAGAGGAAGGGTTTCTAACTCTTATTTTTTAGTACTAGCTTTTTGGTAAATTAGGTAACTGATCCTTAATTTATGCTTTAGTATTTATTTTTAAAAATCATGTTTAAATTTTAAATGTGCTATAAAAGTAAATAAAGTTGCTACTTTTGAAATAAACCAAGAGTTATATTATTTATATAAAAAAGTTTTGAAACTTGATTTACCATGTAAAAATCTCTTAGCTATAACCAATATTGGGCTTCATCGTGGACCATACCAAGCTAAAGGATCCACAAACAATCCAATTACCCTGACGGCCCAAAACTCCCTCCCTTATTTGGTCGTTGAAGCAAAGACAACGGGAAGATATTGCTAAATTGCTACAAGTATTTCTGGAATCAACATTTTGTTAACTGCTTGGTTTCAGTTCAGATTCATGGATTTGTAGTATTATTTTATTATGCCATAAACATGGGAATCTTGAAAGACAAGAAAAATGCTTCTCGTTTGTCTACTTCCCCTTGTGCTCAACTCAGAGAGGCTTACCATAATTGTTTCAACAGGTCAAAATTCAGACTTTGTGATATAATCTTTGCCCCTTTTTTTCTAATTTTCATTGTGAGTCCAAAGAAAGAAAAAAGTAAGAAAGAGTTCCTTTAGATTCTTGAGTATGTGGATATAAGGATTTCATCTGAAACTTGGTTCTTTATTTATTTAATTTTTTTTGTAGGTGGTATTCTGACAAATTCTTGAAGGGTGAGTGGGATAAAGAGGAGTGTGTTCTAGAATGGCAGAAATATAGAGATTGTTTATCTGTAAGCTATTTCTTTGAATTCTAAGCTCAGTTCAGTTTCTTTGTTTCTTATGTATATGTTTTATATATTTTTTGAACTTTTGCTTTTTATTTATTTTTTTCAGCAGCATCTGGATGATAAGCATTTAAGTAGATTCTTGGAAGCTGATGGAATTGTGGGTGGTGCTCATCAAAATGATTCTAAGAGCTCCACTGGTGTTCCCAAGTAACAAGTGTAGCTTGAATAGACAATTCATAAGGTGAAATTTTTGTGGAGCTAAATTAAATTGTTTTGTAATTGTATTTGATGCTAGACGAGGTGGCGCATAACTAATCGAGGACAAAGTACTTGCATTTCTTGTGATTGGAAGGCCTTCTTGTTATAGAGTTATTACATGTAAAAGTTTGAGTAGTACTAGGCAAGCAGCTGCATAGCACTGAAAGATTGTCTACCAATTGCAATGCTCTACTGGATATTTCAACACTTGATTGAATTTTAAGCTAAGGATTATCAAAGACCTTGATCTTGGTTAATCACTTGTGTTTTGTGATGTGTCAAGTGTTCTTATTTGAAGTTGTTTTTGACTATTATACCAGTTGGATATCATTCCATCAGAATCTTGTCTAACATGAGAGGAAACACGATAATCTTAGATGAACATAGCTTGGATATTCAACATGAGCTCTAGTATTTCTTGGTGGTATTTAAAAGAGGGAAAATAGCTTTCGATATTTTGCAGTATCTTTGTTAAGTTCTGTGTCTTACCGGAAAAGGAAAAGGGAGACTTAAAGATGATGTTTTTGTCTGTTCTTCATCCCACATTTGGCTCTCAACTTTCTTAGAAATGGAATGGCATATCATGACTTGCTTTTAGATTGTGTGATCCTGCTGTGGTTAGTCTAAGTTACATATTATTTGGTTGGAACAGTTCATGTTTTGGTAGTTTTCCGATTACTCCACACCCTAATCCTTCTTTCCCAGGGGCAGCGGTAGTTTGCCGCTTTATCTCCCTTGTTGATTAACCATTAGGTGGAGGGCCTCCCTTCCTTCCTGATTCTAGTTTATATTACACGTGGGTAATGTTCCTCAGTCAGAAATTTTTCTTTGCACAGTTGCCTATAATTGTGGGACACAACATTTGATAATGGACACAATTGGATACTCGGAGCCAAGCACTAGGAACAAAATTTAGCTGGTATCCTATGATTACAATGGGTCTGTCCATTGTGTACGGATCTTGAGTCAATTTGATATTGGTTTCAATCTGATGTTACTCCTTTAGCAATAGCGCTCCTTGCTCTGACTTTTAAATAATTACTTAGCTTATCTATACAATCATTTTAGTCTTGAGTTCAGTAATTTTTTAAGCAAGAAGATTCTTGAGCTTAGTACTTGTTAAACGTAGTACTGAATGATGTAGATGCAGTTTTTGTCAATGAGTTTGCACTGAAAATATTGTAGATTGAATAGTTAGGCAACTAATTTAAGTTGCTGAAACTGAGGTTGATTTATCTTGCTGAATCTGCTTTCAGGAATGCTAGAATTTGTAGGAAGATGAATTTGAAAAGCAATGCTTTGCTCTCACGTGCCCATTTGTCTTAGATTGAGAATGTCAGCTAGAGTCTTTTTTCTTTTCCTTTCAGACGGCAGTAAAACTTTTCTAAAAACGATTAATGGCTTTAAGTATCATGCCCAATATTGTGGCAACTAATGTAATCTGTTAACTGTAAACTTCAGGAGAGTTAATGAGATTCTAATTTTGATAGCAAAGACAACGCCAGTGAGAATGTACCTGTCCTATCTTCTTCTTTTTTTTTTTTTTTAATTTTTTTTTTTATTTTAATGTAGTATTAGGTGGGACAAACCCTGTGTGCGAGAAGAGTACCAAACTGTAGAGAACCTATGTACATGAAATATGGTTCTTTATAATGACACCTGATCGTCTATACCCACAGGGACATCGTGGGTGCTCCAAAACCCAAGCGATAATAGGAATCAAGTCCTAAGCTGTACAAAGTCATGTTCCTCCCCTTCAAAGGTCTCTTGTTCCTCTCTCTGTAGCCACTTTCCACTGCAAACAGTCTTTTCTCCTCTTCTATGTTTTTTCTTCTGGGCTCTCGGATAGTTTCTTACTGAATCTGTTCTAATCTTGATCCAGTTAGTTTTGCTATCATAAAGAACTGAGGATAGTTTATTTGTACGAAAGGATTAAAATGAAGTTTGTTTTTCTTCAGTCTTTTGAAATGGCGTTGGTATTCACTATCTTTTTGGCTCTTTTTCTTGATTTTGTTGGGGGTGTTGTAATTGAGTTTACTATTGTTTAGTGACCTGAGTCTATCGTTTATGTTTCAAAAGTTTTGTTTTTTGTTTGGTATAATTGGATTTAGTATTGAGAATATGTTTAAATTGCTGTTCCCTAGGATGAGTTTAGTTTTTTCTTTGAGGATTTTCTCTTCCTCATTTTTATTTTTATCTTATTTTCTTTTGTACATTTGGTTCTGATGTGTTAAAACTCATAGCTAGAATTCTATGATTACCAGAGGGGTACCCTAATTGCAAATTTGCAACAGGTTACTGCTTTCAATCTAATATTATGCTTTTGAAAGTGGCCCTCTGAAACACTCTAAATATTCACCCAGCCTCTAATCTACATGATCATTTTGGTTCTGGAGTCTAAAACTTACTTAATGTAGTCCTGAATCATGTGGCCCTCTGAAACACTCTAAATATTCACCCAGCCTCTAATCTACATGATCATTTTGGTTCTGGAGTCTAAAACTTACTTAATGTAGTCCTGAATCATGTGGCCCTCTGAAACACTCTAAATATTCACCCAGCCTCTAATCTACATGATCATTTTGGTTCCGGAGTCTAAAACTTACTTAATGTAGTCCTGAATCATGTGGATGCAGGTTTTTGTCAATGAGCTTACTGTAAATAAAGGAGACTACGATAGCCAGACAACTAACTTAAGTGGCTGAAACTGAGGTTGATCTATCTTGCTCTTTCAGGGATGCAAGAACCTGTAGGAAAATGAATCTGAAAAGCAAGGCGCACGTGCCCATTTGATGTTAGTTTGGGAATGTTATTTTTTTTTTTTGCAATTCATTTGCTTTCACATCACACACACAGAGACCAATAGGAAGGATCAAATTACAATTCAACAACTTTTATCCAAAGCTATGCAAAAAGTAGTCATTCATAAGTGTTGTTATGATTAACTTCTTCATCTTTGTATTTGCTGAAGCCCATTTTTAGACTGGTATGTTTTATATTGCTCATGTCGTCAATGTTGTTGTGCTTAGTGCATATTCTTTGGTCAAAAACTCATTGGTGATTTCTGATTGTGAATAGTTGGGGAGAAGCACTGTGTAGTTGGAATTGTCACTCCATGTGTCTCGAGTAACAAAACAGCATACATTAACCAAGTGAATATGAGTCAATTCTCATCATAGATTTTGAATTTGGTGGTTTAAACCTGATCATCAACTGGCAATTGTAGCAATACATCCTGACCCTTAACTTAGGAAGTTACCTAGTGGTCATACAACTAGAATGACAACCTTTGGAATTCAGTGTTCGAATCCGAGCAGAGGAAAAAAAAAATAGAACAGTCAGTACAGCATAGAAGCACCAATCCATGTACTATTGGCATGTATACAACAACAACAACAAACCCAGTGTAATCTCACAAGTGGGATTTGGCGTGTATACGACTGGCCAAATTCATTTCTGCTTGAAGAGGAAATACGAACCATTCATTCTTCTTCAATTTGTAGTCGTCAAACAGTTCAGCAACAACTGCAATGAGAGATGTTCTCCAGTAGGTAGTTCACTTATGTTGGTCCCATTATTGGCTTTATGAAAGTTATGTTCTGATCCATTTTCTAAAGCCACTTTCGCTGAAAAGGAGTATATTTGATTAATGGAAATCTAAGTAACGAGGATATTATGATAAGTTGAAATCCATTAATATTCAACAATAACATCAAAAACATATCATGAAAACTAGAGTGGATAGTGTATACGCATACCTTACCCCTTCCCTACCTTGTACAAAAGGCTATTTTCGATAGACCCTCGTCTCTAATAATCAAGGATGTTTATTTTTTGTATTGCCACTTGCTGTATATGCGCATTGCGAGAAAGGTCAACTTGCCGTATATGCTCAACCGTGGCATATCACTATTGTTTCAATCAATCTTTAATCCGGCGGAATTTCAAACTGGTTTGTAGTAGTTTTCAACAGTTGAAAATCCTCAATGACAATTTCCCCAAGCACAGGGGACGTTCTTATTCCACCTCCACCTTCATTGGCTGTTGATGACAATTGTGTTTCATTCATTGGCTATTGGCATTATTGCTGCTTGATGCATTATTTTTAACCTCAACTCTCTTTGCGTCTCTATTTATCCCTTGATTCTTCCTTCCGATTTATTCTACGTGATTCAAGACATATTTGACATGTTTCTCATCTCTTAATGAATATTCCAAGAGTTTTATGGAATTTCGGAAATCGTATATTTGATCTATTTGTGCATATTCCGAGAGTTTATGGAACTGTTGATACCGTCTTTGAAAAGCATATGTAGCCTTATTTATAGGCATGAATTAGGGTTTGGGTGGAGTGGCCACCAAGTAACCCTAATAGACTCCTAATTTTTCAAGAGTTATCTTGAATTTAGGATTTATCTTGATATGTTAAATTTTCAGTGTTTATAAATGCCCCCTACTTCAAGGTTTGTCGAGGTGTAGAATATATATGTAGAATAGATCGTTGCCCCGCTGGAACTGGCCCCGAGATAGAGCACCACTGAAACCACCTGAAGCTCGAAGCCTCTTGGCCTCTGTAACGACCCGGCCCGCCGTTACGGGAATTACCACCCCGTTACCTTGCATTTACATATATTATGCTTTTAAAACAGAGTATTAGAGTATATCGGGTGAGTTAGGAGTGATTTGGATTGAAAATGAAACAAATAGCATGTTTGAAGAAAGCTTGAATATGGAAAGTCAACCAAGAGTTGACTATTGAGTTAGAGTGCTCGGAATCGGATTCTGATGATTCGGTTAGTTCCGGGAGGTGATTTGTGACTTAGGGGAGCGATCGGAATTGAATTTGGAGGCCGGTGTAGAAATAGGCTTGAATTGGCTAAGGTTGAATTTTGGCGAAATCCGAACGGTAGGTGATATTTTGATCCGGGAGTCGGAATGGAATTCCGACAGATGCAGTAGCTTCGTTAGGTGATTTTGGATGTGCCTGCAAAATTTCAGGTCATTCGGACATCGTTTGATCGGGTTTTGGATTGAATGTTAGTTTTGAAAGTTTTGAAGAAACTTAGGCTTGAATCCGTGATTAATTGGTGATTTTGATGTTTAGGATGATGTTTTTATGATTGGAACAAGTTCGTATCGTGTTTTGGAGTATGTTGGTGGTTTTCGTTGGGGTCCCGGGGGCCTCGGGGTGAATCCGGACCATCATCCGGGCATTTTGAACCGAGGGCTAGGCCCGCGTTCGCGTAGGCTGAGGGAAAATGGTCATCGCGTTCGCGAGGGCACTGCCGCGTTCGCGTAGGCTGGGGCCAATTGGCCATCGCGTTCGCGAGGTAACATGCCGCGTTCGCGAAGGAGAAGGTTGGAACGCATCGCGTTCGCGTGGGTGAAGGACGCGGACGCGTAAGAGGAAAAGACGAAGCATCGCGTTCGCGTGGTCTGGGACGCGAACGCGTAGAGGAAAAATCCGGGCTAGGAAGATTGGTCTTCGCGAACGCGTGACTGTTCGTCGCGTTCGCGATGAAGGAACGGAGCAAGGCATCGCGTTCGCGTAGAGACCATCGCGAACGCGTAGGGTAAAATCGTCTGGCAGCGAATTAAAATCACAGAACAGAGGGCTCTCGGGTTCATTAACCCAAAACGCAATTTTTGAGCCCTAGAGAGAAGAAATCACGGGAAAACGCTGGGAAATCATCGGGTATTCATCGGGGGTAAGTTTCTTGACTCAAAAACATCAATTTATGGTAGTATTAACACCAATCTTCATGAAATTGGGTTGAAATCTTGAAGAAATGTGGCCTAAATATTGAAAACGGGATTTTTGGATTTGGGAGGCCATTTGAACTCGATTTCGATAAATTTTATATGCACGGACTCGTGGCGAGATAAGGATCGCGTTGGTGCTAATTTCGGAATTTTCCGAGCAGTGGGGCCCGGGGTCGGGTTTTACCAACTTAGTGTAATTATGCTAATTTCATGTAAATTGAAGTGGGTTATGATTATTTGACCCGTATTTGATGTAATTATTGTGGTTTGACTAGTTTCCATGCACGAGGGAGCTAAATTCAAAGGAAAGGGCATTGCGGAGTAGTCGTCGCGCCGTATTGAGGTGAGTAATAGATGTGGGTGATGACCAGCGGGTTCGAAACCCCGGTATACCACTTTGTGACGCCGTATAGCGGCGAGACACGCACACTCTTGAGAGTGCGGGGTCGATCATGAACTGGAGACTATATATTAGTCCGACCTGTTGATACTGTATTATTGGCTATTCTAGAGCCGTCGAACCTCCCTTCTCGGATGGTTGCATATATATATATATTGTGATAATGGCCACTCTTGAGCCGTTGAACCCCCTTCTTGGGCGGTTGAGTATACATGTGGGCCGTGAGCCAGTTATTGGATCCCGCGAGGATCGTTATCATTGTCTTATCATATAGACATGCTAGTTTACTACTAGTCCGCAGCTATTTTTGTTATTATGCTAATTCCAATCTCTGGAACTTGATATTACTGTTTTCCAACTGAAAAATGATAAAGCAGTTTTCAAAAACTACTTTTGAGCCTGCGAGGCTGTATCTGCATATTAGCTGACTAGTAGTGGATCGGGCTGCACGCCGCAGCAGGATATATGTTGGATCGGACTGCACGCCGCGAGAATATCTCTATGAGATGTGCTTGGGCTGTAGGAGCCCCTCTGGAGTCTGAACCCCCACAGTGAGCACGGGTACCCAAAAATTGGAGTCGGGCTACACGCCGTAGCGTTCATATCATGCATTGCATTGCATTTAGCTACATCTGCTAGCTGTTATGCTATTTATTGGTAATTGTTGGAACAGGTACAGTGGAGATTGATTCTATGACAGGGTAGCTGATCATAGCTTTACATAGTGCTTTATTGCGGATTTCTTATCTGCGCTATCTTACCCTTGTTTATTACCACTGAGTCTGGCAGTACTCATTTTACTCCTGCACCTTGTGTGCAGATCCAGGTACCTCTCAGCAGTGATCCAGTAGCTGTGCGAGGCGACGTTTGTGGATATTTGAGGTAGTTGCAGAGTCCGCAGGACCCGATATTCCTTCCTACTGTCTTTTGATTTTGTATTGACATTTCTTTCCGCACTTGGTATCTTGTAAACCTTTATACACTCATGTTCAGTAGAGGCTCATGACTCTTGACCCTTGGTCTATGGGAGTTGATGTATTATGGGACTTGGTTCCCTGTTTTTCGTTATTTGCATAGCTATTGCTTCGTAATTTAATATGCTTAAATAGGCTAAAAGAGAGCTTCTAGCTCCGTTGTTTATATTGATTGGTCGGGCTGGCTTAGCAATGTGCTGGGCGCCATCACGACCGGATTTGGGGTCGTGACAAGTTGGTATCAGAGCCTAGGTTTACTAGGCCTCATGAGTCTTGAGCCGGTTAGTAGAGTCTTGTGGATCGGTACGGGGACGCTCGTACTTATCCTCGGGAGGCTGCGAACCTTTAGAAAACACTTCACATTTCTTGGAATTCTTATCGTGCGTACTTGATGCAGCTTGAGATATAATTTTTGAAACTCCTTCCGCACGTCTGAGTACGCTTCGATCGCCGGGTAATATGATTGCCTTATGGTTTGTGATTTCCCCGGTCGAGGGGCGAGATATAATCTCCGTGAATTCATGTTGGGTCAGTCGGGAGGACTTAAGGCCAGATCCTTGTCTATGGATTGAGCACCAAGGTACTAATTTCGCGAGCCGGTATTACGAAGTTCATACGATCGGTATTGATCTTTATTGTGATTTGATATGTAGCCCTAGCTATGGGTGTAAGAAATATGTTCACTGCCTCTTAGCTGAAATATAAAGTGCCTTATGTGTCAGCAGACCCCTGTAGCTCGCACACCTGATCCGGTTGTTCAGGGACTTCAGATGCCAGAGGCGGTCCCCGCTCAGGTGGTTGCACCGGTTATTCCTCCAGCCGCACCAGCTCCAGCTCCAAAGCATATGGTTCAGGTTATGCCCGAGGACGAGCAGCGTCGTCTTGAGAGATTTGGTAGACTTCAGCCACCCCATTTCAGTGGCGCTGAGGGCGAGATGCCCAGGGTTTCTTGGATAAGTGTCGAAAGATGCTGCGTACGGCTGGTATTCTTGAGTCCAGCGGAGTTTCATTTACTACATTTCAGTTCACCGGTCCCGCATTTGATTGGTGGGAGGAGTTTGAGAGGCGTAGGACCTCAAGAGCGGCACCTCTCACCTTGCAGCAGTTCTCTACTCTCTTTCTAGAGAAATATGTACCTCGGTCTCGTCGTGAGGAGCTACGTCGCCAGTTCGAGTGGTTGATTCAGGCGACATGTCTGTGACTCAGTATGAGCTTAGATTCACTCGGTTGGCTAGGCATGCCACATGGATGATCCCCACCTGATAGGGAGAGGATCGGGAGGTTCATTGATGGCCTCAACTACTCTATCCGTATTCTTATGACCAGCGAGCGAGTTCGGTCATCATCGTTTGAGCAGGTAGCCGATATGGCACGCTCCATTGAGGCGGATCGTCGCCGAGAGAGAGAGGAGCGGGAGGCCAAGAGGCCTCGTGGTTCGGCCAGTTTCAGTGGGCTCCATCTAGAGGGCATTCCCGGCGGAGCAGAGGTCGCTCATCTAGCACCTTCTCATTCGGGCCGCCCGGAGCGAGAGCGGAGGTTCTTATGGTCGTGGTCGACGAGGATTTCAGCGAGGTCAGTCATCGCTCGGTGCCCTCCCAGCCCAGAGTGCGGCACCTACTTCTCCAAGCACCGGGTGCATGTTATGAGTGTGGTGAGTTTGGCCACATGAGGAGACATTGCCCTCGACTACGTAGGGCCAGGACTCAGCAGAGGGATCAGCCCTCCTCTTCAGCACCATCTCGGTCTAGTAGAGGTGGAGGTCGGTCTTCTCGTGGTCGCCCCGGGGCGAGGAGAGATCTGGTGGAGGTCGAGCACGGTTCTATGCACTTCCCGACAGGCGTGATGCGCTTGCCTCCGATGCCGTGATTACGGGTATCATTTCTGTCCTCTGATGCAGATGCCTCTGTTCTATTTGATCCGGGGTCCACATATTCTTACGTGTCCTCTTATTTTGCACATCATTTGGGTGCGACTCGTGGTATTCTTGATTTACCCTGTTCATGTATCCACCCCCGTGGGTGATACGATTGTTGTGGATCATGTCTATAGATCCTGTGTTATATCTATCGGGGGTCTGGAGACCCAGGCAGGTTTGTTATTGTTGGGTATGGTGGACTTTGATGTTATATTGGGTATGGACTGGTTGTCTCCGTACCATGCCGTATTGGACTGTCATGCTAAGACAGTTACGTTGGCCATTCCTGGTATTTCTCAGATTGAGTGGCGGGGTTCGACTGATTTCGTCCCTAGCCGTGTTATTTCGTTCTTAAAAGCTCAGAAGATGGTTGAAAAAGGGTGTTTATCGTACTTAGCTTTTGTGAGAGATGTGGGAGCTGAGTCTCCTAGCATTGATTCTGTACCTGTTGTGAGGGACTTCCCAGATGTATTTCCCTCAGACCTGCCGGGCATGCCGCCGGACGGGGATATTGATTTTGGCATTGACTTGGTGCCGGGCACTCAGCCCATATCCATTCCTCTTTATCGGATGGCACCAGCTGAGTTGAAAGAATTGAAGGAGCAGCTCCAGGAACTCCTAGATAAGGGGTTTATTCGGCCGAGTGTGTCGCCGTGGGGTGCACCAGTCCTGTTTGTTAAGAAGAAGGACGGATCTATGAGGATGTGTATTGACTATAGGCAGCTAAACAAAGCAACAGTGAAGAATAAGTATCCTCTGCCTCGTATTGATGATTTATTTGATCAGCTCCAGGGAGCTAGGGTGTTCTCGAAGATTGATCTTCGTTCAGGCTACCATCAGCTGAAGATTAGAGAGTCCGACATTATGAAGACTGCATTCCGGACCAGATATGGTCACTATGAGTTCCTTGTGATGTCTTTTGGGCTGACCAACGCCCCAGCAGCATTTATGCATCTGATGAACAGTGTATTCAAGCCGTATCTTGATTCATTTGTGATCGTATTCATTGATGACATACTTGTCTACTCTCGTAGCCAGGAGGAGCATGCTCGGCACTTGAGTGTTGTGTTGCAGAGATTGAGAGAGGAGAAGCCGTATGCCAAGTTCTCCAAATGTGAGTTCTGGCTTGAGTCCGTGGCATTCTTAGGGCACGTGGTGTCCTGTGATGGTATTCAGGTAGATCCGAGGAAGGTCGAGGCGGTGCAGAGTTGGCCCAGACCGACCTCAGTTACTGAGATCCGTAGCTTTCTGGGATTGGCAGGGTATTATCGCCGATTTGTTCAGGGGTTCTCTTCTATTGCTTCACCCTTGACTAGATTGACTCGGAAGGGTGTTCCTTTCTTATGGTCCGAGGAGTGCGAGGAGAGCTTTCGGAAGCTCAAGACAGCACTGACCACAACACCAGTCCTGATTCTACCGGCAGCTTCAGGTTCTTATACTGTATATTGTGATGCCTCGGGTGTGGGCATTGGTTGTGTGTTGATGCAGGAGGGTAGAGTTATCGCATATGCTTCTCGTCAGCTAAAGCCCCACGAGAAAAACTACCCTGTTCACGATTTGGAGTTAGCTGCTATTGTTCATGCCTTGAAGATTTGGAGGCATTATCTATATGGTGTATCTTGTGATGTATATACAGACCACCGCAGCCTTCAGCATTTGTTTAAGCAAAAAGATCTAAATTTGAGGCAGCGGAGATGGCTTGAATTGCTTAAAGACTATGATATTACTATCTTGTATCATCCGGGAAAGCCAATGTAGTGGCTGATGCATTGAGCCGGAAGGCTATTAGTATGGGCAGTTTGGCGTATATTCCAGTTGGGGAGAGACCCCTAGCAGTTGATGTTCAGGCGTTAGCTAACCAGATGGTAAGGCTGGATATTTCTGAGCCCGGTCGGGTGATGGCTTATGTAGTAGCTCGTTCTTCTTTATATGATCGTATTCGAGAGCGCCAGTATGATGATCCACACTTACTTGTCCTTAAGGACAGAGTTCAGGATGATGATGCTAGGGATGTCACTATTGATAGTGATGGTGTGTTGCGGATGCAGGGCCGGATATGCGTGCCCAATGTTGACGGCCTTCGTGAATTGATATTGGAGGAAGCCCATAGCTCGCGGTATTCTATTCATCCAGGAGCCGCGAAGATGTACCAGGGATTTGAAGCAGCATTACTGGTGGAGAAAGATGAAGAAAGATATTGTGAGCCATGTGGCTCGGTGTCTAAACCGTCAGCAGGTCAAGTATGAGCATCAGAGACCTGGTGGTGTATTCCAGCGTATTGATATTCCGGAGTGGAAGTGGGAAAGAATAACTATGGACTTTGTTAGTGGACTCCCTCGGACAGCGAGGAAGTTTGATTCAGTTTGGGTGGTGGTGGATAGGTTGACTAAGTCAGCTCACTTCATCCCAGTGTGTACTACCTATACCTCGGAGCGGTTGGCAGAGATATTCATCCGTGAGATAGTGAGATTGCATGGAGTTCCTATTTCCATTATATCAGGACAGAGGTACCCAGTTCACATCTCAGTTCTGGAGGACATTTCAGCGAGAGTTGGGTTCACGGGTAGAGTTGAGCACAACATTTCATCCACAGACGGATGGGCAGTCTGAGCGTACTATTCAGATATTGGAGGACATGTTGCGTGCTTGTGTCATTGATTTTGGTGGTTCATGGGCTGATTATTTGCCTTTGGCAGAGTTTGCTTATAATAATAGCTATCAGTCCAGCATTCAGATGGCGCCGTATGAAGCTTTATATGGGAGGCGGTGTAGGTCTCCAGTTGGTTGGTTCGAGCCCGGCGAGGCTAGGTTGTTAGGGACAGAGTTAGTCCAAGATGCCTTAGATAAGGTGAAGGTGATTCAGGAGAGACTTCGCACGGCTCAGTCGCGTCAGAAGAGTTATGCAGACCGGAAGGTCCGAGATGTATCTTATTCAGTAGGTGAGAAGGTGTTGCTGAAAGTTTCACCGATGAAGGGTGTTATGAGGTTTGGAAAGAAAGGAAAGTTGAGCCCAAGGTTCATTGGACCTTTTGAGGTGCTTAGGAAAGTTGGGGAGGTGGCTTATATGCTTGCTTTGCCACCTAGTTTGTCGGGAGTTCACCCGGTGTTCCATGTATCTATGCTCCGGAAGTATGTCGGAGACCCGTCTCATGTGTTGGACTTCAGCACGATACAGCTAGATGAGGATTTGACTTATGATGTGGAACCGGTAGCCATTTTGGGTCGACAGGTTCGTAAGTTGAGATCTAAGGATATAGCTTTAGTGAAAGTGCAGTGGAGAGGTCGTCATGTGGAGGAAGCAACTTGGGAGACCGAGCAGGAGATGCGAAGTAGATATCCACACTTGTTTGATACTCCAGGTATGTTTCTTAACCCGCTCGCGGACGAGCGTTTGTTTAAGTTGGGGAGAATGTAACGACCCGGCCCGTCGTTACGGGAATTACCACCCCGTTACCTTGCATTTACATATATTATGCTTTTAAAACAGTATTAGAGTATATCGGGTGAGTTAGGAGTGATTTGGATTGAAAATGAAACAAATAGCATGTTTGAAGAAAGCTTGAATATGGAAAGTCAACCAAGAGTTGACTATTGAGTTAGAGTGCTCGGAATCGGATTCTGATGATTCGGATAGTTCCGGGAGGTGATTTGTGACTTAGGGGAGCGATCGGAATTGAATTTGGAGGCCCGGTGTAGAAATAGGCTTGAATTGGCTAAGGTTGAATTTTGGCGAAATCCGAACGGTAGGTGATATTTTGATCCGGGAGTCGGAATGGAATTCCGACAGTTGCAGTAACTTCGTTAGGTGATTTTGGATGTGCCTGCAAAATTTCAGGTCATTCGGACATCGTTTGATCGGGTTTTGGATTGAATGTTAGTTTTGAAAGTTTTGAAGAAACTTAGGCTTGAATCCGTGATTAATTGGTGATTTTGATGTTTAGGATGATGTTTTTATGATTGGAACAAGTTCGTATCGTGTTTTGGAGTATGTTGGTGGTTTTCGTTGGGGTCCCGGGGGCCTCGGGGTGAATCCGGACCATCATCCGGGCATTTTGAACTTGGCAAAATCTGCTGTAAATTGCAGATAACTGTGAGGGAAAATGGTCATCGCGTTCGCGAGGGCACTGCCGCGTTCGCGTAGGCTGGGGCCAATTGGCCATCGCGTTCGCGAGGTAACATGCCGCGTTCGCGAAGGAGAAGGTTGGAACGCATCGCGTTCGCGTGGGTGAAGGACGCGGACGCGTAAGAGGAAAAGACGAAGCATCGCGTTCGCGTGGTCTGGGACGCGAACGCGTAGAGGAAAAATCCGGGCTAGGAAGATTGGTCTTCGCGAACGCGTGACGGTTCGTCGCGTTCGCGATGAAGGAACGGAGCAAGGCATCGCGTTCGCGTAGAGACCATCGCGAACGCGTAGGGTAAAATCGTCTGGCAGCGAATTAAAATCACAGAACAGAGGGCTCTCGGGTTCATTAACCCAAAACACAATTTTTGAGCCCTAGAGAGAAGAAATCACGGGAAAACGCTGGGAAATCATCGGGTATTCATCGGGGGTAAGTTTCTTGACTCAAAAACATCAATTTATGGTAGTATTAACACCAATCTTCATGAAATTGGGTTGAAATCTTGAAGAAATGTGGCCTAAATATTGAAAACGGGATTTTTGGATTTGGGAGGCCATTTGAACTCCGATTTCGATAAATTTTATATGCACGGACTCGTGGCGAGATAAGGATCGCGTTGGTGCTAATTTCGGAATTTTCCGAGCAGTGGGGCCCGGGGTCGGGTTTTACCAACTTAGTGTAATTATGCTAATTTCATGTAAATTGAAGTGGGTTATGATTATTTGACCCGTATTTGATGTAATTATTGTGGTTTGACTAGATTCCATGCACGAGGGAGCTAAATTCAAAGGAAAGGGCATTGCGGAGTAGTCGTCGCGCCGTATTGAGGTGAGTAATAGATGTGGGTGATGACCAGCGGGTTCGAAACCCCGGTATACCACTTTGTGACGCTCTATAGCGGCGAGACACGCACACTCTTGAGAGTGCGGGGTCGATCATGAACTGGAGACTATATATTAGTCCAACCTGTTGATATTGTATTATTGGCTATTCTAGAGCCGTCGAACCTCCTTCTCGGATGGTTGCATATATATATATATTGTGATAATGGCCACTCTTGAGCCGTTGAACCCCCTTCTTGGGCGGTTGAGTATACATGTGGGCCGTGAGCCAGTTATTGGATCCCGCGAGGATCGTTATCATGGTCTTATCACATAGACATGCTAGTTTACTACTAGTCCGCAGCTATTTTTGGTTATTATGCTAATTCCAATCTCTGGAACTTGATATTACCGTTTTCCAACTGAAAAATGATAAAAAGAGTTTTCAAAAACTACTTTTGAGCCTCGCGAGGCTGTATCTGCATATTAGCTGACTAGTAGTGGATCGGGCTGCACGCCGCAGCGAGATATATGTTGGATCTGACTGCACGCCGCAGGAATATCTCTATGAGATGTGCTTGGGCTGTAGGAGCCCCTCCGGAGTCTGAACCCCCACAGTGAGCACGGGTACCCAAAAATTGGAGTCGGGCTACACGCCGTAGCGTTCATATCATGCATTGCATTGCATTTAGCTACATCTGCTAGCTGTTATGCTATTTATTGGTAATTGTTGGAACATGTACAGTGGAGATTGATTCTATGACAGGGTAGCTGATCATAGCTTTACATAGTGCTTTATTGCGGATTTCTTATCTGCGCTGTCTTACCCTTGTTTATTACCACTGAGTCTGGCAGTACTCATTTTACTCCCCGCACCTTGTGTGCAGATCCAGGTACCTCTCAGCAGTGATCCAGTAGCTGTGCGAGGCGACATCTGTGGGATATACGAGGTAGCTGCAGAGTCCGCAGGACCCGATATTCCTTCCTACTGTCTTTTGATTTTGTATTGACATTTCTTTCCGCACTTGGTATCTTGTAAACCTTTATACACTCATGTTCGGTAGAGGCTCATGACTCTTGACCCTTGGTCTATGGGAGTTGATGTATTATGGGACTTGGTTCCCTGTTTTTCGTTATTTGCATAGCTATTGCTTCGTAATTTAATATGCTTAAATAGGCTAAAAGAGAGCTTCTAGCTCCGTTGTTTATATTGATTGGTCGGGCTGGCTTAGCAATGTGCTGGGCGCCATCACGACCGGATTTGGGGTCGTGACAGCCTCCCACTCCTCACGCTCCCTACAGCGATCTATCTCAATCTGACGAGCCATGTCAACTACCTCCTCAAACAAGGCACTCGTAACCCTCTCTCTGGTCATCAAAATGCGAATCGGATAGTTGAGGCCATCCACGAACCTCTTAATCCTCTCCCTATCAGTCGAGATCATCCAAGTAGCATGCCGAACTAGCTGTGTAAACTTCAACTCATTCTTGGTAACAGTTATGTCCCCCCGAATCAACCACTCAAACTCACGACGCAGCTCCTCCCTGTGAGACTGCAGTACATACTTCTCCAAGAAGAGAATGGGGAACGGCTTCCATGTGAGGGGCGCTGCCCCAGTATGCCTACGCCTCTCATATTCCAACCACCAAGCAAATGCATGCCTTGAAAATTGGAAGGTAGTAAATGCCACCCCACTCGACTCTAGGATACCCGTGGTGCGAAGCATGCGCTGACACTTATCCAGAAAACCCTAGGAATCCTCGCCCTCAGTACCACTAAAAATCAGGGCTAAAGTTTGGTGAACCTCTCGAGATGATGCTGCTCATTGTCTAGCATAACTGGAACCACAGGGCCTGAACTGGCACAACCAGCTGAGCTGGAGCTGCTCCCGGTGTGTGCAAACCCTGAACTACCTGCTCTGGTATGCGAGCAACGGGGGTCTGGATGTCTCTCCCTGCCTGAGAAGTAGCTGATGTAGTAGAAGCTGCAACTACCTGGGCTAAGCCAGTACACACCGATAGGATCTGTGATGGAGACTCGGTATCTCAATAGGCACTGTCGGTGCCTGAACATGGGCTGCTGGAATGTCTGCAGCTGGAATCTGACCCTGAGCCTGATCAACTAGCGCTGGAATCTGACCCTGAGCCTAGTCAAAGGGTCAGAAGGTGTTGTCTCTGCTGCCTTGCCTCTACCGCGACCATGGCCTCTAGGTGGCACTAGTGGTCGTCTGCCACGTCCGGTAGCACGAGTTCTCGCCATCTGCCAGAGGATAGAACACATAAATTTAGTTCTCAGGACAACAAAGCCGCACGACAAGAATTCCAAGGATATGAAGTGTTTCCTAAAGGTTATGCAGCCTCTCATGGAAAAATACAGGCGTCCCCGTATCGTTCCACGAGACTCTACTAAACCGTCTCATGACTCATGAGGCCTAGTAACCTAGGCTCTGATACCAACTTGTCACGACCCCAAATCCAGTCGTGATGACGCCCAACATTAATGCTAGGCAAGCCCTACCATTCACTCTCTCAACCAGAGCATGAAGCTCAAACCAATATATTAATTATTTAAACCAATTATCAATACTCATAGTTGAAATACTCAAATAAAAATAGTACAAAATACTAACATAAACTGTAACTCCCAAAGACCTGGGGTCATGAGTCTAAAGCCTCTAAATAATACAGAGTCAAGAATCCTTAAAAATATATATGTTCTAAAGTACGAAAATAATAAAGGGATAAGGGAAGAGTTGGGTCCTGCGGACGTCAAGCACCTACCTCGACAACTCCTGAAACTCTGGAAATAGCAACTAGCTCAACTAAGCTCCCGAAGTACCTGAATCTGCACACAAGGTGCAGTGAGTAGAGTGAGTACTTCCAACTGATTGGTAATAGGCATGTATAATGTCTGATAGTAAGAAATCCCAAATATAGCACAATGCAAAGCTATAACCAATTAGTCTACACATTTATCAATGAAACAGCAACAAGTAATGACAGATAGGACACATAAATAAAAATGCATGAATGCAATGCAATGTACATGACCATTGTGTCGCGTAGCCCGATCCATTTAACGTCGACGGTGCTCACTGGGGGTGTGTACAGACTCCGGAGGAGCTCCTACATCCCAAGTGCAATATATTCATAGTATTTGCTGCGGCGTGCAGCCCGATCCACCATCACTCTCTCTCTCTCTCTCTATCTATATATATATATATATATTTCTGCATGCAAGCCTCCAAGCACAGTCAAAATTATAATTTAAGTTCCAATTATTAGGAATTTCAAATTTAGTGCTTAAAATCTTAGAATTTTACTATTTATTACTAGTCAGTGTTCATCTCAGGACTGATATCATGAAAACATGCTAATATCATAGAAATAGTAATAATAATCCCTAAGGGATCCAAATAATCGGCATTCAGCCCAAATATGATCATAACAATCCAAGTAGGGTGTTCATCAACCAATTTCTAACCAATAACACAGTACAACATCACTCAGGCGGACTAAATCATAGTCCCCGTTCACAAACGATCCCGCACTCACCGTAAAGTACGTGTCTCACCTCAATATAGCATCACAGTGTGATATACCAAGGTTTCAAACCCTCAGGCCATCATCCACATCTATTACTCACCTCTCGCCGGCGCAAAGTCTAGCTGGCTATGCCCTTGCTTCTCAAATTGGCCTCCTTGCGTCGAATCTGACAAAAAATCACACAAACATCGATGAAGCTCGATTTCTGAAAGACGGGGTTTTACCCATACATATCTGAAATTCGCCCCTTAATAATACTACAATGATCCAATACAATTATGTAACTTCAATCCACAATACAATATTCAATAGGGCCAATATTAATAATAAATCCTATAACTTGTGCCATTTAGGCCTATTATCGAACATCTTGTAGGCACAGATATTTACAACTCATGACTATAGTATTGGTTCCTCCAACTATCACCATTAACCAACAATTCATCTCACTATCATTCTTTAGCAATTTATACTCCTAACATCACGTGTGTGATCAACATTTCATACCCAAACCAACAAAATTCCATCAAATATACAAATTTAAATCCCTACCACCATAAGTTGTAAACATACTCATAATTCCATAATAACTCCATATAGTTAAGTCTAAGGTGTAGGTTTACCTCTTATAGACCAAATCTTGAAAGACAACTATGGGGTGTTCTTGAGATTTAGAAGAAATCCTATGAAATCCAATCAAAAAAATCATGTTGTAACTAGTAACTAAGAAGTCAAATCACCATGAAAATACACTTAAAATCTCACCTTAGGTGTGAAATTGGATGCCTTGGTCGAGTTGGGGTGTAGAGGAAACCCTAAGCTTGAAAAATGACTCAATTTCTCTTATTTCCGATCCTTAAGGTACTTAAAAACGCTCCAGGTGCACGAACTTTCGCATAGTTCGCATGTTGTTCGCGCATTGGGGGCAGAATACTCAGCAAAAAAGCGCGAACTTTCGCAAAGTTCGCGCACTGTTCGCGCGAGTGACACCCGACCAGTAAAATAGTCATAACTTCTTGTATACACCTCCAAATGACAAACTGTTTTTTTGCGTTGGAAACTAAACTCAAAGGGATTTAATTTGATAGGTTGTGCATCACCCAAAACTTTATATAACGGGATATATGGTCGTCCAAAGTGAGGTCTTATGCGCACTCATTTATAACTTTCGTTTATTATAAAATTTTCCAACTTTAAAAGCTCCCGTTAACCATCCAAAATCACTCCGAGGCCCCTGAGACCTCAACCAAAAATGCCAACACCTTCTAAAATATCATACAAACTTGTTACAATCATCAAAATGCATCAAACAACGCCAACACCATCAAATTATATCGAATTCAAGCCTAAGCTCTTCTAAAACTTCCAAAACACACATTTGATCAAAACCCCGACCAAACAACGTCCGAATGACCTGAAAATTTGCAGACTTATCCAAAATTACCTAACGAAGCTACTTCAACTCTCAAAATTTCATTCCAACCCTCAGATCAAAATCTCACCTACCAACCGGAATTCGCCAAAATTCAACCTTCGCCAATTCAAGTCTAACTCTATACCGGACCTCCAAATTCAATTCTGATTTCACTCCTAAGCCACAAATCATCCCCCGAAGCTACCCGAACCATCGGAACTCACATCCGAGCCCTCCAACTATATAGTCAACTTCCGGTTTAATTTTTCGAAAATAAGTTTCCTTCAAAAAGGCTAAGTGCCATATTTCCAACTAAAACCAATCTATTTCTATCCGATCAACCCAAATAATAATATTGAAATGTAGAACAATATGATATGGGAAAACGGGGCGGTAACTCACGTGACGACTGGTCGGATCGTCACATTGTTACTCAAAAAATAGGTGATTAAAAGTGGAACGTGTAGCGATTATTTCCCTTGCCGGGACGTAAGTATATATTGTGTTCTCCCTTGCCGGTACGTGAGTATTTATTGTATTCTACCTTGCCGGGACATAAGTATTTATTGTATTCTCCCTTGCTGGAATAATTGAATTGTTAATTGTATTCCTTTGACGAAATTTCTTATAATTGTTGTTACTCTCGTCGCACTTGAGTTGCGGTCGTGGTTCGGGTGAGTACTTGGTAATTAAATGTTGAAGATCGAGTTGCACGCCACAACGGTGATATTTGTTGAGGATCGGGTTGCACGCTGCAACGGTATTGATTGTTAAGGATCGGGTTGCACGCCGCAACGGTGGTATCTGTTGAGGATCGGGTCGCACGCTGCAACGGAGTATGGACTGAGTGTATTGTGTTCGTACGTAGAGGGTTCCTGTGTTTTCCTTATCAGTTGTTATTGTTCAACTTTACTTCTTTACCGATGATTTCTATATTTAGACCGTGGAACCCCCACAACATGCTCCCCCCCTTAACTATTTAGATTAGTGTATATTTCTGTTATTGCATATATATATATGTACAGGTTATTTGTGGTAGGTCCTGTCTAGCCTCGTCACTACCTCACCGGGGTTAGGCCAGGCACTTACCAACACATGGGGTCGGTTTGTGTTGATGCTACACTCTGTGCATTTCTTTTGCACGGATCAGGACGCAGCTTTCTGACCGCAGCAATATTAGACCGGGAGCAGGCCTTCAGTCGAGGGACTCTTGAGGTAACCTCCAGACGTCCGCGGGCCCGGAGTCTCTTATATCTTTATTCAGTTTGTTAACTCTTGTATTGAAACAGACTGTTATGATTTCTTTTAGACGTTGTATTTAGTAATCTTAGAAGTTCGTGAGTTAGTGACAGCAGGTTCTGGTTAGAGATATGCTTCAAACTTTCGTATTTTTTATTTCATTTTTATTAAGTTTAAAGTCTTCCGCACTTATTTAATTATTTTCAGTACATTATATTGTTGAGGTTGGATAGAAAATGTTTAAAGTTTGGCTGATGTCACGACCCGGATTTTCCCCCAACATCGGGATCGTGATGGCGCCTACTCGTGGTAGCTAGGCAAGCCACTGTATTCATACTATCATGTTTTTAACACAATTTTAATTAAATAAATGTGGAATACTTTATCGAAATAGAAATAACTAATTACAAGATGAAAATCATACCGAAATCCTCTACCCAAGACGTGGAGTCACCAACCCACGAACTACTACTGAAAACTACACATAAGAGTTTGAAAGAAATATAACATAATTCTGTTTGTCTCGGAACAAAGAGACTACAGCTAGTAACATAAATATAGAGAGAGAGACACCGGGCCTGCGGACGTCTGCAAGCTACCTCGGTCTCAAATGTGATCAACTTCCACGCAATCGATTTACTGCTGCTGCTCCTGATCGTAACCTGGACCTGTGCAAAAACGCACGAAGTGTAGTATCAGCACAACCGACCCCATGTGCTGGTAAGTGCCTGGCCTATCCCGGCAAAGTAGTGACAAGCCTAGGACCAGACACCCACATAAACGTGTGTAATTCAATATATATGTATACCACAGAATAACAAGAAATAACCAAGTAATAACACAATAAAGGATATCTCAAAGAATTCAACAATTAACAACAGTTAATAAGTTCACAAGGAAAACAAAGTATAATGGAAACACATGTAATATCAAGTCAAGGAATAGCAATAATTGCACGGCATCACCCTTCATGCTTTTACTCTCATCCTCACCAAATAAGCAAATAAAGTACACGGCATCACCCTTCGTGCTTTTACTCTCATCCTCACATCCATAGTACGGCATGATCCTTCGTACATGGTTCAATAACAGGGCATGGCATGATCCTTCGTGCATAATCAATAAAACATGGCACGGCATTAACCTTCGTGCATAAATAATAAAACATGGCACGGCATTAATCTTCGTGCATAAATAATAAATCAAGGCACGGCATCACCCTTCATGCATTATCACTCTTCCTCACCCAAATAACAATCACAATTAAGGGCAAAGAAAGAAGCAGTAATTCATAAACCGTCCCAACAAGGGCAATCAATAATTATCTTCACAACAAGTCCCGACAAGGGAGAACAATAACAATTCTACAACCTGGCAAAGGTTCAACAATTCATCTGTAAATATATCTCAAAATAAGCATTTTCAACGACTCACGGTCACACTAGACGCCAGGTGTATGGATGCTCGTCACCACAGCCCATACACCGCACTCGATCACATAACACATAGCACATAATCCTATTCCCTCAAGCTAGGATAGAACAAACACTTACCTCGAACGTTTATGAACAATTCAATCCTCGAAAATGTCTTTTTCTTTCAAATTTGGCTCCAATCCAATCGTATCTATACACAATTGATTTAATATCATCAATACTACTCAACAAACTAATTCCTAAGACCAAATACAATTTTTACAACATTCTGCCCAGAATAGTAAATTTCGACCCTGGGCCCACATGGTCGGAACTCGGGGTTCGGACCTAAATCCGGTTACCCATTCCCCCACGAGTTCATGTATATAATTTGTTTCAAAATCGGACCTCAATTCGATGTCCAATTTCCCAATTTATGAAAAACCCTATATTCTAACAAAAACAAGAAATTCTACCATGAAAACCTTTGATTTCTATTGAAAAACATGTTTAATGATGTTAGGAATTGAAAGAACTAAGTAAAAAGTGACTTACAATTGTTTTGAAGAAGAAAGAATCCGTGAAGAATCGCAAATGGGTGTTTTTGTTTTGTAAAAAGTGAAGAAATGAACTGAAAATCGTGTTTTACAGGTCTCCGTGTTCGCATTTGCGAACATGGGTTCGCAATTGCGAACCCCGACCAATTTCTGGAGTTTGAAAAATAAGCTAAGGCTGGGAAGTTCGCATTTGCGAACTTTTGTTCGCATTTGCGAAGCCAAGGCAAATCTGGAGGCTTCGCATTTGCGAACATATGTTCGCATTTGCGAACCAGGCTGGCCTCCAGGGACTTTCGCATTTGCGAACATTTGTTCGCATTTGCGAACAAGGTTGGGCTGAGGGACCTTCGCATTTGCGAAGAATGCTTCGCATTTGCGAAGCATGCCTTTTCACCGGAGGCCTCGCAATTGCGAGGTTTGGTTCGCATTTGCGAACCCAAACGGTCCTGGGCACCCTTCGCATTTGCGACCAAGGGTTCGCATTTGCGAACCCTGCCTTGACCTGCCACCTTCGCAATTGCGAGAAATACTTCGCAATTGCGAAGACAACAGCTGGGTGAAAAACCAGCAGTGCAAAAACTCAGAATTTCATCCAACGACCTATCAAATATTTACCCGAGCTCCCCGGGCTCCAAACCAAACACGTACACAACATCAAAAACACATTATGAACTTGTTCGTGCGATCACATTGCCAATATCACATCGTTTTCATCAAATCAAGCCTCAAATTCATAATTTTCATACTTTTGGTTTTCAAAACTTACAAACTTGGGACTCAAGGTCCAAAACATCTCAAACGACATCCGAATGTCACCAAACTTTACAGAAATCACATATATAATATTTAAGACTTGTACCGGGCGTCGGAACCAAAATACGAGCCCGATACCAAGGTCAATTAATTCATTTCCTTTAACAATTACATAAAAAACAATTTCATAGAAAAATTCATAACTTGGGCCCTCGGCCTCAGAATTCGACTCCGGACGCATGTCCAAGTCCCATATTTTCCTACGGACCTCTCGGGACCATCCAATCTCGGGTCCGGATCCGTTTACCAAAAATGTTGATCGAAGTCAACCATATCAATATTAATATCATTTTTATCCACATTTCTCATGGAAATTCATATTTTCTATCACAAAATCTTTCCGGCTACATGCTTGGATTGTGCACGTAAATTGAGGCAACATGGAATGAGGTTTTCAAGGCCTCGAAGCTCGAAATGATTAATAAAATAAGTGATGACCCTTTGGGTCGTCACAATCTCCACCTCTAAAACAACCGTTCGTCCTCGAACGGACAAAAGAAAAAAGTACCTGAGTCAGGGAACAAATGAGGGTAGCGGCTCCGCATATCGGACTCGGACTCCCGGGTCGATGCCTCAGGAGGCTGACCTCTCCACCGAACACGCACAGAAGGATAACTCTTCGACCTCAACTGCGTCGAACCTACCGGTCTAGAATAGCCATCGGCTCCTCCTCCTAAGATAGATCGTTGTCCAATTGGACAGTACCGAAGTCTAACACATGTGTGGGATCGTCGTGGTATCTCCGAAGCATAGATACGTGGAAAACTGGATGCACGGCCGATAAGCTAGGCGGCAAAGCTAATTTGTAAGCCACCCCTCCCACTCTGTCTAGAATCTCAAATGGACCAATATACCTAGGGCCGAGCTTGCCCTTCTTCCCGAACCTCATCACGCCCTTCATAGGCTACACTCGGAGCAATACTCGTTCACCAACCATGAAATCTACATCTCGAACCTTACGATCCGCATAAGTCTTCTGCTCTGCCTGGACTGAGCTGAACGCAATCTCTCCCGAATAGTCTTGACCTTATCCAAGGCCTCCTGAACTAAGTCCGTACCCAACAACCGAGCCTCTCCCGGTTCAAACC
This sequence comes from Nicotiana noctiflora, assembly GCA_032618575.1. Classification (NCBI taxonomy): domain Eukaryota; kingdom Viridiplantae; phylum Streptophyta; class Magnoliopsida; order Solanales; family Solanaceae; genus Nicotiana; species Nicotiana noctiflora. The sequence continues at coordinate 64,408 of JASVEL010013428.1, read as the reverse complement.
ATCCAACTAGTGATCGACATCGCCTACCATACAACGCCTCATATGGAGCCATCTGGATGCTAGAGACTGGTAACTGTTATTGTAGGCGAACTCTACTAATGGCAGAAACCGGTCCCACGAGCCTCCGAAATCAATAACACAAGCTCAAAGCATGTCCTCTAGAATCCGAATAGTCCTCTCGGACCGGCCATCCGTCCGAGGATGAAATGCCGTACTCAACCGAACCTAGGTGCCTAACTCCCGTTGGACCGCTCTCCGGAACCGCGAGGTAAACCGCGTACCCCGATCGGAGATAATAGATACCGGCACCCCACGGAGACGAACAATCTCCCTAATGTAAACCTCCGCTAAACTCTCCGACGAGTAGGAGACAGATACTGGAATAAAATGCGCTGACTTGGTCGGCCTATCAACAATGACCCAAATAGCATCAAACTTCTTCCTAGTCAAAGGAAGTCGAGTAACGAAGTCCATAGTGATCCGCTCCCATTTCCACTCGGGAATTTCAATCCTCTCTGGAATACACCACCAGGTCTCTGGTGCTCATATTTCACCTGCTGACAATTTGGACACCGAGCGACATACGCAACGATATCTTTCTTCATTCTGCGCCACCAATAGTGTTGCCGTAAGTCCTGGTACATCTTCGCGGCGCCTGGGTGAATAGAATACCGCGAACTGTGGGCCTCCGCTAAGATCAACTCTCGAATCCCTTCGACATTGGGCACACAAACTCGACCCCGCAATTTCAATACCCCATCATCATCTAGATTTACCTGTGTGGCACCTCCCCGCTGTACTGTATCTCTCAACTCACGCAAATGAGGATCATCAAATTGCCTCTCACGGATACGATCAAATAAAGAAGAACGAGCGACCGTGCAGGCTAACACCCTGCTAGGCTCAGAAATGTCTAATCTTACGAACCGGTTGGCTAAGGCCTGGACATCTAGAGCCTGACTGACCGGAATGTATGCAAGGCTACCCATGCTGGCATACTTTCTACTCAATGCATCGGCCACCACATTGGCCTTACCCGGGTGATATAAGATAGTAACATCATAGTCTTTTAGCAACTCTAACCATCTCCGCCGTCGTAGATTCAACTCCTTTTGCTTGAACAAGTACTGTAGGCTTTTGTGATCAGTGTACACCTCACATGTCACACCATATAGATAATGCCTCCGGATCTTTAAGGCATGAACCACTGCTGCTAACTCAAGATCATGAACTGGATAATTCTTCTCATGTATTTTTAACTGCCTCGAAGCATAAGCGATAACCTTACCATCCCGCATCAATACCGCTCCAAGCCCTGTACGAGATGCGTCACAATAAACTGTATAAGGCCCTGTACCTGTAGGTAGTATCAACACTGGTGCGGTGGTCAAGGCTGTCTTGAGCTTCCGAAAGCTCGCCTCACACTCCTCTGACCACTGGAACTGGGCACCCTTTTGGGTCAACCTGGTCATCGGGGCTGCAATAGAAGAAAACCCCTCTACAAATCGTTGGTAGTAACCTGCTAACCCAAAGAAACTCCGGATCTCAGTCACTGAAGCTGGTCGAGGCCAATTCTGGACTGCCTCAATCTTCTTTGGGTCTACTTGAATACCTTCCACTGTTACAATATGACCCAAAAATGCCACCGAGCTCAACCAGAACTCATATTTTGAAAATTTGGCATATAGCTGATTATCTTTCAGAGTCTGAAGAACCACTCTGAGGTGTTGCTCATGCTCTTCCTGGCTGCGGGAGTATACCGGGATGTTATCTATAAAGACTATCACGAATAGATCTAAGTAAGTCCTGAACACCCGATTCATCAACTCCATAAACGCTGCTGGGGTATTGGTCAACCCGAAGGACATGACCAAGAATTCATAATGCTTGTATCTAGTGCGAAAGGCTGTCTTAGGAATGTCAGCCGCCCTGATCTTCAGCTGATGGTAGCCTGACCTCAAGTCTATCTTAGAAAATACCCTCGCTCCCTGGAGCTGGTCAAACAAATCATCAATCCTCGGCAGTGGATACTTATTTTTGATAGTCACCTTGTTTAACTGTCGGTAATCATTACACATTCGCATCGAGCCATCTTTCTTCTTTACAAATAATACAGGTGCTCCCCAGGGGGAAACACTGGGCCTGATAAAGCCTTTTTCTAGAAGGTCTTGCAACTAATCTTTTAACTCCTTTAACTCCAGCGGGGCCATACGATAAGGTGGAATAGAGATGGGCCGAGTGCCCGGTGCCAGATCAATACAGAAATCAATATCCCTGTCAGGTGGCATGCCCAACAGGTCTGAAGGGAAAACCTCGGGAAACTCCCGTGCAATAGGGACTGACTCAATGGAAGGAACCTCTGCGCTGGAATCACGAACATAAGCCAGATAAGCTAGACACCCCTTATCGACCATGCGTCGAGCCTTAACATAGAAAATAACAGTGCGAACGGAGTGGCTTGAGGTACCTTTCCACTCTAGCCGGGGTGATTCTGGCAAGGTCAAGGTCACGATCTTAGCATGACAATCTAGAATAGCATGGTATGGGGACAACCAGTCCATCCCCAATATGACATCAAAATCCACCATATTCAAAAGCAACAGATCAACACGGGTCTCAAGACCCCCAAATATAACTACGCACGAACGATGTGCCCGATCGACTACAATGGAGTCACCCACCGGTGTAGCCACGTAAACTAGAATATCCAGAGCATAGCTGGGCACAGCCAAATACGGTGCAAAGTAGGAAAACACATAGGAATATGTAGATCCAGGGTCAAATAATACTAAAGCACCTCTGCCACACACAAGAATAGTACCTGTAATCACAGCATCTGATGCCTCTGCCTCTGGCCTGGCTGGTAAAGCATAGAATCGGGGATCCGCACCTCCCCTCTGAGCTGCGTCTCTAGGACGACCATCAACTGGCTGACCTCTACCTCTGGCTGGACGGTCTCCAACTCTACGGTCTCGACCTCCACCTCTATAATCTCTACCCCCGCCTCGCTGGCTGGGCAGGCTGAGGGTCAGCTGGGGCCTAAATCATTGGACGAGGGCCTCGCTGCTGAGAGTTGCCCGCTGCTAGCGGGCAATTCCTGATAAAATGACCTGGGTCACCACAGCCGCAGCAACTCTTAGACTGATAGGGCTGCTGGCCCTGACGACCTGAATGGCCTCCACGAACACTCTGAAGAGGCTGAGCATTAATAGGAGGCTGGTCTGAATAATGCCCACGAAAACCACGATCACCTGGTCCACCCTGTGAAGCTTGAAGGGCGGAATGAAAAGGCCTGGAAGACTGGCCTCTATCAAAGGATTCTCTGCCACCAGAGGAAGAACCACCAAACCTGCCTGAATGACGAGGCCTCTTATCTGAAGAATAACCGCCTCCCCTAGAAAGAGCCATCTCAACTCTGCGTGCTGCATTTGCTGCCTCCTGAAATGATATGTCACTCCCCACGCCCATAGACATCTGGAGTCTAATTGGCTGATTAAGCCCATCTATAAACCTGCGGACCCTCTCCCGCTCTGTGGGAAGTATCACCACCGCATGACGAGCCAAATCGACAAATCTCGTCTCATACCGTGTGACCATCATAGTGCCCTGATGGAGGCGCTCAAACTGCCTCCGAAGTACATCCCTCCTGAGTAGCAGGGAGAAACTTCTCCATAAATAGTTCCGCAAACTGATCCCATGATAAAGCTGGGGACCCTTCCGGTCGAGTCAAGCAATAATCTCTCCACCAAGTCTTGGCGGATCCTGCAAGCCTGAAAGTACAGAAGTCAACTCCGTTTGTCTCCACGATCCCCATAGTCTTGAGAATCTCATGGCAACTCAATAAGAAGTCCTGAGGATCCTCTGATGCGGCTCCACTGAATGTAGTGGTAAATAGCTTGGAGAACCGATCAAGCCTCCATAACGAATCAGAAGTCATGGCCGCTCCATCACCTGCATGAGCTATGGTACCTGACTGAGTGGCCACAGCTGGCTGAATCACTGGTGCCTGAGGCTAAGGAGCTATTGGCTCCGGAGTATGAGCAATAGGAGTCTGGGCCCCTCTTCCAGCCTGAGAAGCGGCTGGTGCAACTGATAATAAACCCGCTCTGGCAATGCTATCCATAAATCCCGCTATTCTGACCAAAGCATCCCGGAGATCCGGGGTAATCAAAGCCTCTCCCGGGACCTGAGCTGGGCCCACTGGAGCTGCTGGGACCGGAACCTCCTCGTCAATCTCAATATGAGGCTCCACCTCTGGAGTAGCTGCCTGGGGCTGAGCTCTACCCCTACCACGGCCTCTGATACGGCCTTGGCCCCTGCCCCTCACAGGAGCTGTCTGGGGCTCAGGCTGCTGGTCAGCGGACGAAGAAGTGCGTGTCCTTACCATCTGCGAAAGGACAGAATAGGAATTCAATCAATAATTGAGGAACAAGTCGCACGACAAGAAAGAACAAATGAGAGACTTTTTCCTAACTCAATAGACTCTGGAGGACAAGTACGGACGTCTCCGTACCTACCTCTCAAACTCTACTAAGCTTGTTCGTGAGTGGTGAGACCTATGTAACCTAGAGCTCTGATACCAACTTGTCACGACCCGAATTTTCCCCCAACATCGGGATCGTGATGGCGCCTACTCGTGGTAGCTAGGCAAGCCACCGTATTCATACTATCTTGTTTTTAACACAATTTTAATTGAATAAATGCGGAATACTTTATCGAAATAGAAATAACTAATTACAAGATGAAAATCATACTGAAATCCTCTACCCAAGACGTGGAGTCACCAACTCACGAACTACTACCGAATACTACACATAAAAGTTTGAAAGAAATATAACATAATTCTGTTTGTCTCGGAACAAAGAGACTACAGCTAGTAACATAAATAAAGAGAGAGACGCCGGGACTGCGGACGTCTGCAAGCTACCTCGGTCTCAAATATGATCAACTCCCACACAATCAATTTACTGCTGCTGCTCCTGATCGTAAAATAATTATTTTCCAACGACTCACGGTCATACTAGACGCCAGTGTATGGATGCTCGTCACCACGACCCATACACCGCACTCGATCACATAACACATAGCACATAATCCTATTCCCTCAAGCTAGGATAGAACAAACACTTACCTCGAACGTTTATGAACAATTCAATCCGCGGAAATGTCTTTTCCTTTCAAATTTGGCTCCAATCCAATCGTATCTATACACAATTGATTTAATATCATCAATACTACTCAACAAACTAATTCCTAAGACCAAATACAACTTTTACAACATTCTGCCCGGAATAGTGAATTTCGACCCCGGGCCCACATGGTCGGAACTCGGGGTTCGGACCAAAATCCGGTTACCCATTCCCCCACGAGTTCATGTATATAATTTGTTTCAAAATCGGACCTCAATTCGAGGTCCAATTTCCCAATTTATGAAAAACCCTATATTCTAACAAAAACAAGAAATTCTACCATGAAAACCTTTGATTTCTATTGAAAAACATGTTTAATGATGTTAGGAATTGAAAGAACTAAGTAAAAACTGACTTACAATTGTTTTGAAGAAGAAAGAATCCGTGAAGAATCGCAAATGGGTATTTTTGTTTTGTAAAAAGTGAAGAAATGAACTGAAAATCGTGTTTTACAGGTCTCTGTGTTCGCATTTGCGAACATGGGTTCGCAATTGCGAACCCCGACCAATTTCTGGAGTTTGAAAAATAAGCTAAGGCTAGGAAGTTCGCATTTGCGAACTTTTGTTCGCATTTGCGAAGCCAAGGAAAATCTGGGTGCTTCGCATTTGCGAACATATGTTCGCATTTGCGAACCAGGCTGGCCTCCAGGGACTTTCGCATTTGCGAATATTTGTTCGCATTTGCGAACAAGGCTGGGCTGAGGGACCTTCACATTTGCGAAGAATGCTTCGCATTTGCGAATCATGCCTTTTCACTGGAGGCCTCGCAATTGCGAGGTTTGGTTCGCATTTGTGAACCCAAACGGTCCTGGGCACCCTTCGCATTTGCGACCAAGGGTTCGCATTTGCGAACCCTGCCTTGACCTGCCACCTTCGCAATTGCGAGAAATACTTCGCAATTGCGAAGACAACAGCTGGGTGAAAAACCAGCAGTGCAAAAACTCAGAATTTCATCCAACGACCTATCAAATCTTTACCCGAGCCCCCCGGGCTCCAAACCAAACACGTACACAACATCAAAAACACATTATGAACTTGTTCGTGCGATCACATCGCCAATATCACATCGTTTTCATCAAATCAAGCCTCAAATTCATAATTTTCATACTTTTGGTTTTCAAAACTTTCAAATTTGGGACTCAAGGTCCAAAACATCTCAAACGACATCCGAATGTCACCAAACTTTACAGGAAATCACATATATAATATTTAAAACTTGTACCGGGCGTCGGAACCAAAATACGAGCCCGATACCAAGGTCAATTAATTCATTTCCTTTAACAATTACATCAAAAACAATTTCATAGAAAAATTCATAACTTGGGCCCTCGGCCTCAGAATTCGAATCCGGACGCATGTCCAAGTCCCATATTTTCCTACGGACCTCTCGGGACCATCCAATCTCGGGTCCGGATCCGTTTACCAAAAATATTGACCGAAGTCAACCATATCAATATTAATATCATTTTTATCCACATTTCTCATGGAAATTCATATTTTCTATCACAAAATCTTTCCGGCTACATGCTCGGATTGTGCACGTAAATCGAGGCAACATGGAATGAGGTTTTCAAGGCCTCAGAAGCTCGAAATGATTAATAAAATAAGTGATGACCCTTTGGGTCGTCACAGCTGGCCTAGTTCCGTTAGTAGGCGATATCAAGATGCCTGATAATGGAAAATCCGGGTCGTGACAGAACTAATATATGAGCTCTAACAAAAGGAACAATATTTTCAAAAGTTAGAAATTACCTAGCTCAAACAGACAATAATTAAGAAAATCATAAGTACTAATCAAAGCACTTCGTCTGCAGCATTTTCAAAGTTTTCCTTCGTGCTTGCAAACATGATTTCATTTTAATAGTATACTAAAAAGAGAAATCAAATTTATTCTATTTCTCCAATTAATTTCTTAAGTTGCTCAAATACGATAAGTCAAAATTTATTTGGAGGCCTTAAATTTAAAAAATAAAAAATAATTTTTTCTCAAAATACTACTGTTCTAACATTTGAGATGCAAAATTATTTATAATTTTTTAAACTATCGATATCTTCTAATGTTTCTTTTTTGAATTATAATATAGCCAACTCTTTTAATTTTTCTTGAGAATTATTGATCTTGATAAAATGTTATAAATTTTAATTTTAATTTTTTTTCCATTGAGGCAATTGTTACATGAATTGTTAATATTATTTAAAAAAGAATTATGTCTTTTTACTTGAATGAATATGTTGATTAGAGTATTATTTTCTACTTGTACTATTTTCTTTAACACTTTTAATTTAGAATAAGTATTTTAAGGACCATTCAAGGTGAGGACATTATTTTTTAAAATTCTTGTCATCTAACGATCTCAAATTTTACTACTAAAATTTTTGAATGGTTAAACTATTAGCCTAATGGTGGGTTTATGAATAGAATTCTCTGTATCTTTTAGAAAATATATAAGTTGTTTTTACTTTGTGATTGATCCGATTCTGCAAAGCGAAATTTATAAGTCTAATATTTTTTTCAAAAGAAAATTATAAATTTATTATTGCTTAAAGATGTGCCTCTTACTCATTTCATCGGAAACTGACATTCTGACACTATATAACACTCTAACTATAATAGCTCTTTCTCTTATTTTATAATAATGACACTTGACTACACACCAAATTTTAAAGAAAAAGATTTTTGAAACTTATAACATAAAATATGACCATAGTTATTGGGCCCGGTCTATTGTAACTAGTAGCATGATAAAATTGGAATTTTTATCTCCTATAATAAAGGTTAACATCTTATTTATTTAAAATAAATACCATTTAAAAAAATTATATTCTGCAGATACCTTTTAAGGTTTATAGCAAAATATTTAATTTTGGTTACCTCCTAGCCCTAAGCCACTAAATACGTTATTCAGTTATACTATTTTTTTTTTCTCTCTACTTTGATACATCTTATTCTCTTCCACACGCGAGCTCAATCTCAAAAAGGCACGAATTTCTTTCTCTCTCAATGAGGCAGCGATGGACCACCAAAAGGGCACGAATTTCTTTCTCTTTCAGTGAGGCAACAATTGAGTCATTCTGCAGCGAAGGCAGGAATGGACTATAAAAAGTGAAGGCAACGATGAAAATCTTGACCAACTTTTCTCTGTTGGCGTTTCACTTTTATTTATTAGAGTAAACCTCAATCGCTCATCGGTTAGTTTTAAATGTTGGAATAGTTCAAAGCTATGTAGGGCAGAATTGTTAGGATTGATGGCTGTTCCAATTTCGTATATGAAAGTATTTGAAGATGAGATTCAAAGTTGCAGAGAGCAAAAAAACTTTTTACTAGGAAAAACTTATGCTTGAAGGCAGTCTCGGAACTTGCAATGATTATACAGCTACTGTGGGCATATAGTTCAACGTCCCCACGATAAATCCCGTTGTTATGCCGGCGGCAACAACCGTATCGTCTCCGTTGACCGTTGTACCGCCGTCGCTCCCTCTCCGCCCTTACTGCTCATCTTTCCCGTTTCCTTTACATCGTAATTCATTGTGTCTTGTTGTATTTCATGTATTTCATTATATTCACTATCTTTTTTTCTCATTGTATTTTAATGTATTTCGTTGTTTTCATAAGTTTTTTTAATTAATATAATTTATGTATTCAGATGTATTATTGTAATTTCTCTGAAAATTGCTATATTTTGGGGTATTTTTCGGTTAAAAATCTTTTTATAATTGAAAATACAAAATTTGTGTGTTATAACTGAGTTTTTTGAGTTAAATTAAGAATCTATTATGTTAATTGATTCACTTTCCGTTTTAAAAACAGTGTAATCCCCTATTTCATGCCGTAAATACAGTCGAATACATTCGAATATAATAAGTTGTCCACCTGTAATCACATTTTTCACTCCATGAATATAGCCGAATACACTCTAATACAACAACTGATTAGCTGAACTTCCCTGATTCAAGCCTATTTTTGCTATTGTATTCATGAATACAATAGCTTAAATACATCAAATACATCTTATAACCACATAAAAGGTATTTATAATTCGTAATATAACAAATGGTATCTATAGATAGCTAATTACTATTAAAAGATAGTGCTTTATGAAAATTTCTCATAAAATTATTCACATTGTCGCTATGTAAAATCAAGTTTAAATAAAATTTGTTACATTTTTTCCTAAATATGCTACGTAATTACACAATTGAGAAATTATGTCATTTATAATTTATATGAACAATAAGACGTAGGAGTATGATTTATTAAATTTTTAATTATAATACTCATGTTGTAATATATATATATAACAAATTAATGATATTAACAATGTATACATTTTTAGACTGAACAATATATATAACTCAAAATCCTTCAAGATAAAGAATATCAAGCAAAATATTTTTCAATCGTAAATAGTCACATAGTCATATATTAATAATCTATTTATTTTAGCGTGTGTTTCTTCTTGCTTTTTCTTATTATACAATACATATTTATTTTAAATTGTTTTAACTACGTATTTATTCTCTTTCGCACAATATGTAAAAAAATCGAGGTAAGCTATTATTTTCAGTCAAATAATTTTCTTAGTAAAAATAATGTGGTTTAATTGTGTATCTTTTAATTTCATCTTTAAATGCAATAATTTTTATTTTATTTTAATTGTTCATTTTTCTTTTTCGGGCCAAATGTTTAAAGAAAAATTTGCCTGAAACTTTATTATTTTTAGCCAAATTTATTTTTTTTAACTAAAATAGTATTTTAAAAGGCTAGGCGTGATGTAGGACATTTTAATTAATACTGTCACACCTCTTTTTTACGCACCCGCAAGGATGCAAAGAGTTTTTCCAATTAAAGGACAATCGAGATGGGATTTATTTAATTATTTCAGAGTCGCCACTTGGGAGATTTATGGTGTCCCAAGTCACCGGTTAAATCCCGAATCGAGGAAAAGAATGACTCTATTTAACGGTCCGCGAACCAGAAATCCGGATAAGGAATTCTATTAACCCGGGAGAAGGTATTAGGCATTCCCGAATTCCGTGGTTCTAGCACGGTCGCTCAACCGTCGTGTTTGGCTTATCTATCTGCTTTTTACAATCATGTACTTAGTGCAAGTTAATATCCCTTTACCGCTTTTATTATTGGTTATGATTTACGAAAGAGAAAGTTGCTTAAAAATATGCTTTCGAATCACGTCACATGAAATGCACCCGGATTCTCGACATATTCTTATTCAACATTTCGGGGTTTGGATTTGGGTCGCATGAAATGCACACCCGTGTTTAAGAAGGTAGGACTAAAATATGCGCCCGGAGCGATTACTTATTTACACTGTCGAGGAGGACGTGATATTTGCTAAGAAACGACACATCTCGAAATCTAAGCATTTTATATGTACATTTATAAAGGCCTTGCGATTAGTGTAACTACTGGGCGAGGTACACCTTTAATTCAAATCTCAAGCGAACTACATCCCACCGTATTTTTACTTAGGAGTTGATTCCAAATTATTTAAAACTCGCTACGAACCACATCGCATGAAATGCGCCTGTGGTTCATGACATGCTTTATTTACTCTTGCCCGAAATTGGGGTCGGGTCACATGAAATGCACCCCCGACTCTTTTAATCTAATTACGTCATTCAGTTGAGTAATAACTCCCTAGCTAATCTTGCTTTTAACATAAGATCTAACATTTAACAGATTTGGAGATTACCCACATGAGTAGAGAAGATGGAACAGAGGTACAACAGACTAATTCGGGTTTACGCGCATATCTAATGATAGTGTATCTTTGGTCTAGCTACATTTTCCATAACAAAACTAGCAATACCAACTTAATCAAAGAATAACAGAACGTAACCAAATATAAGAACTTGGGACGACTACATGATTCAATAGACTTTAAGCATAAGCTTCAAACTTCATTCTTTTCGAACCAAGGAATTACAATAACAGAGATGTGTACCTGGAACGCGGGAGAACAAAGGAGAGTGAGCAATGGCAATGCAGCAACAGTAACAGGAGCAACAACAATAGGCCAGTAGCAACCAAAATAAACCAACAGCAACACAATAACCCAAGCAGCAACAACAATAACCAACCAATGGCAACAATAATAACCACACCAGTGGCAAGCTCAACACAATAACCAACCAACAACAATGGTCAACACAGCAGCAGCATACAACAGCTGGGATGTGTACCAGCAGCAACAAAGACACAACAACAGCAACAATCACCCAGGCAGCAACACTATAGACCAAACACTCAAAACAGTGCTGCCAGTGACAAAATAACAGCACTGCCAGTGGCTCGACACTTCCCAAACTCAGCAAATAACACACAATCGATCTCAGCACACCAACACAAGAACAACAACAACAATGGACTAAACAGCAGCAACAGTCAACCAACACAGCAGCAGCATACACTCAACACAGCTAAACAGTGGCCCAGCACTACCAACAACACAAGAACAACAACAAACCAACGACCAAACACTCAGCCACTGAATCAAAACACACGAAACAGTCCAGAAGCCAATGCAACAGTAACTTTTTTATCTGTATCTTTGTATGTGTGTATCGAAATGTATCCTTGCCGTCTATTTTTTCTCTGGTTTTTTCCTTAACTCTCAGCTTTCTATATGTATCTTTGTATATCTGTATCAAAATGTATTCTTGCTGCCTATATTTCTCTCCAGGTACTCTCCAGTTATGACCCTCCCTCTTTCTCCAGTGTGATGCTACATTTATAGCTAAAAACTCCAACCCCTCCTGAATGCCTGCTATCAATTAACTATTGTTCTGCCCACTCCTATCTCTGCCAGACCATGCTCTGCCTATATTCCCACTATCTATTGTCCAGGCATGGGTTTATCAATTAAAAATTGGTGGCAAGGGGACAACTGGTGGGCTTGCTCTGCTGTGACAGTGAATCCCACTGCTTAGCCTCATGCGCAGGACACCAAAGACTCTAAATGTTAAACCTTGATTTCCTAGTTAGCTAATTTGAATCATAACTTTATCTTCAAATCAATCCAACAGTCCTATTCAATCCAGGGATGCTGATTACTGTATGGTAATTCAAATAACTCAACCCATGTAATTAGGAAAAAAAAACGACCTCTAATCAACTACAACACATAGCAATGATAACAGATTAATTGACTAAACAACAGCAACAAAATCTCGGCAAATGCCGGACATATGCGAAGATAACTATTTGACGACGCTAATCGACGCGAGTTCGTATCTTATAACTAACACATTCAAATGAACAGAACAATGATTGACCAAATAAAGGTCTTTGGGGATAGAAGAACAGACCAACTGATGCGAAAAAATTAAAAGCATAACAAATAAGAACTGAAACACAGATAAAGCAACCACACATGTTCACATAATCGAATTAAATCGACCAGGGAAGAAACGAATACCTCATAAGAAATTCATGAGGCGGGCCGCTGGACTCATCCGTTTTGGGGTTCAATGGACCTTAATCGGGGTGTTCTCAGTTGAGAACACCTAGACTAAGGTCTATTAGACCCCCAATTTCCATTGAATTACACAGACAACCTAGATTTGAATTTCTAGGGTTCTTGGTGCCGCTTTTGGGGCTCGAGGCTTTTGGGTTGGGTTCGAACGAAATCAAGGTTGGTAGGGGTGTGAGGGAGGTGTGAGGACTGGTTGGTGTGAATTTGAGGTGGTTTGGGATAGAGGTCCAAGTTCCGGCGAGTTTCAAATGGATATTCGAACCGTTTGAGTAATATTCGAGACTAACGGCCAACGGATCCATGTAGAGGAGGTGTGGGAGATTTTACGGTGTTAATTTGAGGGTGATTGGCCTACCGGAACCGCCGTGAGGCGATTTCCGGCGGGCGGAACACGGCGGGGGACGGCGAGCTAATTAGTCTCTAAGAGAGACGATAGGCGTGAGGGGGGGGCCTGGCTTGGGGGGGCTGGGTATGGTATTATGCTTATATACTAGGTGAGAGATTCGATCCTGGCCGTTGGATCATGTGTGATTAAGGGCCGGGATCTTTTGAGGTCAACCAAGACGGCACCGTTTGGATTAAGAGGAGACTGGGTCGGTCCGGGCTAACCGGGTCGGGCGCCTGGGTTAGGATGGTGTGATCTCGACCGTTGGATTTGGAATGGGTCAACGGATGAGATCTACTAGTGCCAGAACGACGTAGCTTCGATGTCGTGCTACGTCGTTTCATGAGTCTTAGAGACTCATTGAACGGACCGGGTGGAGCAAAACATTTGGGCCTGGAGAGCTTGCAATTTTAGCCTTTTGCTTCATCAACACTCATTTTAAATAAAAGCCACTTCGAAAACAAAATTGAGTAGTAAAACAAATGCTTCATTAATTCAAATAGAAAATCAACCAATTGACAAAAACACCAATGCGCATATATATTTTTCTGTTTTTCTGATTAATTATTTACTTAGACAAACAAGCTCGAGTCCTCAAAAATGCAAAATTTCACAAGAATACACAAAAATGCCCACAATAAAACAGACCATTTTGTTTTGATTTCATTTGGGAGTAGCTCGCGTGGGGTAAAAATTACGTGCTCACAGCTGCCCCTCTTTGCGCGAAAACATGAAGAGTTTCCGTGCAAAGACAAGTGAGCCGATACGAGCGACTTTTGCCTATTTGAGCACTCCGTATGAAGCATTTTTTGAAAAGTTTGACCGAACCTTTGTTTCAGAAGGTCTCCTACATATCCCCTGGCTAAAAGGGAATCAGGTCAATGTAGTTCGGGAAATTCCGGTAGCTGGGACTACCATGACTGTTGCGATCTCGCTGTTACTGCTGTTGCCGCTGTTACTGCTGTTACCACTGCTTAGCTGATTTCCTTGTTACACCGCACTAAGCAACAGTACTACAAATTCTTATCTATCCTTTTTAACTTGATCTTGTCGCGCTCCTTGCCATCCTGTCTGACTTGGTGTTTCTTCTGACGCTTCTTCTCTTCCGCCAATTGTTATTTCGGCCTATCTTGATTGCCGAACTCCGACCATTGTTTCCTTATTTATGATCTTTGAACTATTCTCCTTCGCAATCTGAGTCTATCTGTTCTGGTCCTTGTTGCCTCCCTCTGCTTACGAACTTGGATTCATGCCGGGGATTTCTATTACATTCTACCGCTTTCCTCTACCAAATTAAAACAGATTGCCACTCCATTCTCCAGGCGGGCTCCCTGACTTCAACTACTACTTTCGAAATTAAATCGCCACTCCATTCTCCAGGCGGGCTCCCTGACTTCAACTACTACTTCAAAATTAAATCGCCACTCCATTCTCCAGGCGGGCTCCCTGACTTCAACTACTACTTCAAAATTAAATCGCCACTCCATTCTCCAGGCGGGCTCCCTGATTTCAACTACAACTTCAAAATTAAATCGCCACTCCATTCTCCAGGCGGGCTCCCTGACTTCAACTACTACTTCAAAATTAAATCGCCACTCCATTCTCCAGGCGGGCTCCCTGACTTCAACTACTACTTCAAAATTAAATCGCCACTCCATTCTCCAGGCGGGCTCCCTGACTTCAACTACTACTTCAAAATAAAATCGCCACTCCATTCTCCAGGCGGGCTCCCTGACTTCAGCTACTACTTCAAAATTAAATCGCCACTCCATTCTCCAGGCGGGCTCCCTGACTTCAACTATTACTTCAAAATTAAATCGCCACTCCATTCTCCAGGCGGGCTCCCTGACTTCAATTACAACTTCAAAATTAAATCGCCACTCCATTCTCCAGGCGGGCTCCCTGACTTCAACTACAACTTCAAAATTAAATCGCCACTCCATTCTCCAGGCGGGCTCCCTGACTTCAATTACAACTTCAAAATTAAATCGCCACTCCATTCTCCAGGCGGGCTCCCTGACTTCAACTAAAACTCACTGATTTCCTCCTATCTTGATTACCTTCCTTTGCCTCTTGTACCGTTTTCTTCTTCCTGCATTGCCTCTCGGACCACCTTCTCTTCTGAATTAACCTGTCTTGGAATTGCCTTCCCCTGGGTCGTATTACTTTTTCTTCTGGCTGCTGGGGGTATTTTGGAACTATTTACTCGCCTGCTGGGGATGATGCCGCTGAGGAAGTATTCTTTGTTTCCTTCACCCCTCATGCTCTTCCTTCTTCCCATACCTCCCGTGGGACTCACGCTTTTGCCTCCTCGAGCAAATTATGGAATGTAATACTGCTGGAGGAATCTCGAAGCCATTGTTTTATTTTCCCACAACTGCTGGGGATGATACCGGGCTCAAAGATCATTCCGTCTTGTGTTGCTTTCTACCCTTACCCCCTGGGTCTTTGCTTTCAAGAAAATTTTTGCAACAGGAGAAAATTTTCTGCCCCAGTTTGATAAAATTCTGGACGGTATGCTTTTCTGCCAACGAACCCTCTTTTCCTGCTTTTAAATCAAAGAAAAATTGTTAGTTTCAAAATGCGGTGGGTGGTCGTGCCACTCTTGTTGGGGCCATTTTCTTTTCTCTTTCAGCTGCTTGGCCTCTCTCGAACTTTGAGGGCGACGTTGACGCTTGCTGGGGACGATGCTCTTTCCACGAACGACCTCTCATCTTTCCTTTTATTCCAATCTTGGTTTGATCCGACTCTTTTAGCCGGTGACCTGTTGCGCGAAATCATCGTTCGGACATGCCACATGTGTCCATCATACTCCGTAATTCTTGCGAACCTTCCACTCAGCCTGTCATTCCAATCTTACTATCGTAACGACTTCTGTCTTATTGCCTCGTTCCATGCCTATTCACTTTCAATATACCGCTTTGGGAGACTTGGTAATAAGCTTTGAAAAAATCAATTTTCGAAAATGAAAGAAAAAAAAAGAATACTGACCGCAAATGACAAAAGAAAAGAAAAACTTTTCTGAACTCAAAAATAGGAAAACTTATCTGAATGTGTGCCTGATCCAATGTTATGCCGCGCCTTTGAGATTAAACTACCCAGTCTATTCATGTCAATCACTTTCTGATACCGCGTCCTGCTAGAGGTAAGCGGATATCCCAACCTTGTCTCATGCAGACATCTTGTAACCATCTCGTCCTGTCACCTCACGGTGCCCTTCAAAGGGTTTTCACTAATGAGATTCTCTCATTTCTCTCTATCTCCCGTCGCCTTAAGGTGCCCGTAAAAGGTTTTCACCGTAAGACTCTCTCATTTTACTTCTCTCAACTTCCTTCGCCTTAAGGTGCCCGCGAGGTTTTCACCGTTAAGACTCTCTCATTTATGCTTCCTTTCCTTGCGGCGGGGTATCACCCCTGAGATTCCCTCTAGAGCGTTATCCCCTTTCGGCTTGTGCATCCTGGATTCAATCGAGGGTCGGGATGTCACTCTTGGCTTTCATTCACATGACTTGGCACTTCTCAAATACCGATCGAGAGGTCTTTCTGGTTCTTGATATGGTTTCTGCGCGTGAGGCTGAAGAAAGGGGTTTAGCCTCAACGGTTAGCTTATTACAACTTTCGGAATCCACACTATCTTTCAAACGAAATAATGACTTCTGCCCCAGTTTTGTTGCTTGGGGGATTTTTGATTTTTATTTTATTATGACCGAGCCGTGTGGCGCCTACGTATCCTTCTTGAGGAATCAGGTCGAACGTAGTTCACTTTTTCTTGTATTACTTCTTTGTTTCTTTTCTATTCTGTTACACATCTTCCTTGATGATTCCGAAAGAGGGTATATGAAAGAATGATTAAGGCTCAAAGGGGGAAACAAAGGTAAAGTGTTTGGGTAGTAGAACAATTGCCTCTGTCATTTCATTCTCCGAAAAATGCCAAATACACACAAACGAAATCAAACGTTGACAAATGCGTTAAAGAATTACACATAATATCTCTTAACTGCGTCAGAATTGATAGCCATATCGGTGCATCTTCCCTCGACATCGGTCAGACATAGAGCGCCGTTGGATAATACTCTAGTCACCACAAAAGGTCCCTGCCAATTTGGAGCGAACTTGCCTTTCGCTTCGGCCTGATGGGGTAGAACTCTCTTCAGCACATGCTGTCCCACTTCAAATCTCCTGGGACGTACCTTCTTGTTATATGCTCTCGCCATTCTCTTTTGATACAATTGGCCGTGACATACTGCTGTCAATCTCTTTTCATCGATCAAGCTCAATTGCTCTAATCGGTTTTGACCCACTCGTCGTCATCAATCTCAGCTTCAGCGACAATTCGGAGGGACGGAATCTCAACTTCTGCGGGTATTACTGCTTCAGTCCCGTACACCAACAAGTAAGGAGTTGCACCTACCGAAGTCCGGACGGTAGTGCGATAACCCAATAGCGCAAATGGTAACTTTTCATGCCACTGCCTAGACCCTTCTATCATCTTCCTCAATATCTTCTTTATGTTCTTGTTTGTTGCCTCGACCGCACCGTTTGCTTTTGGGCGATACGGTGTGGAATTTCGGTGTGTAATCTTGAACTGTTGACATACCTCTTTCATCAATCCACTGTTAAGATTTGCACCGTTATCCGTAATGATCATCTTTGGAATTCCAAACCTACAAATGATGTGGGAGTGTACGAAGTCCACTACCGCCTTCTTAGTCACTGATTTGAATGTTTTGGCCTCCACCCACTTGGTAAAATAATCAATCGTTACCAGAATGAACCTGTGCCCATTGGAAGCCGCAGGTTCTATAGGTCCGATAACATCCATACCCCACGCGACAAATAGCTATGGCGCCGACATTGTATGCAATTCGGTCGGCGGAGAATGAATCAAATCTCCGTGTATCTAACACTGATGGCATTTTCGCACGAAACTTATGCAGTCACGCTCCATAGTGAGCCAGTAATATCCTGCTCGAAGAATCTTCTTTGCCAATACGTATCCGCTCATGTGTGGTCCGCAAACTCCCGAGTGTATATCCGTCATCACTGCTGTGGCTTGACTTGCATCTATACATCTCAACAATCCCAAATCTGGGGTTCTTTTGTACAGCACCCCTCCACTAAGGAAAAATCCGTTCGCCAACCGCCGAATAGCTCGCTTTTGATCTCCGGTTGCTTGCTCCGGGTATACTCCTAACCTGAGGTATTCCTTGACATCATGAAACCACGGCTCACCGTCTACCTCTTCCTCTATCACGTTACAATAAGCATGTTGATTCCGGACATGGATGTGTAATGGATCGACACGAACCTTGTCCGGGTGATGTAGCATTGATGCTAAAGTAGCCAACGCGTCGGCGACCTCATTATGCATCCTTGGGATGTGCCTGAATTCTACCGATCGAAAGCGTTTGGTCAAATCATGCAAACACTGACGATA
This sequence comes from Nicotiana noctiflora, assembly GCA_032618575.1. Classification (NCBI taxonomy): domain Eukaryota; kingdom Viridiplantae; phylum Streptophyta; class Magnoliopsida; order Solanales; family Solanaceae; genus Nicotiana; species Nicotiana noctiflora. The sequence goes on along the minus strand of JASVEL010013428.1, from coordinate 45,906 downwards.
TGGGATAAGCTTTAAATCTCTGGTTTCCCATTCTCCCTGAATCTGATGTACCAGAAGGTCCGAGTCCCCCAAGACCAAGACGTCCTGTACATCCGTGTCCACCGCTAATCGCAACCCCAAGATACATGCCTCGTACTCAGCCATATTATTGGTGCAATGAAAACGCAATTGAGCAGTAACAGGATAATGATGTCCTGTTTCAGATATGAGCACAGCCCCTACTCCGACTCCTTTGCGTTCGCCGCTCCGTCGAAGAAGAGCTTCCACCCTGGATCCTTGGTTAGTTCTAACCCCTCAATTTGCAATACCTCTTCGTCTGGAAAATACGTCCTCAAGGGTTCGTATTCGTCATCAACGGGATTTTCAGCTAAGTGATCGGCCAGGGCTTGAGCTTTCATAGCCGTCCTTGTCACGTATATGATGTCGAACTCCGTAAGTAATATTTGCCATTTTGCTAACCTCCTCGTAGGCATAGGTTTCTGGAAAATATACTTCAATGGATCCAAACGCGAAATGAGGTAAGTGGTGTAAGAAGACAAATAGTGTTTCAGCTTTTGGGCTACCCAAGTCAGGGCGCAACATGTCTTTTCTAGATGAGTGTACTTGACCTCGTGGACTGTAAATTTCTTACTGAGGTAGTAAATGGCCCGTTCCTTCCTGCCAGTAAGATCATGCTGCCCCAGTACGCAGCCAAACGAATTCTCCAAGACCGTCAGATAAAGAATCAGGGGTCTACCTGGCTCAGGCGGAACTAGTACGGGTGGATTTGACAGATACCCTTTGATCCGGTCAAACGCTTCCTGACATTCTGCCGTCCATTCTATCGCCGCGTCTTTTTTCAATAGACGGAATATGGGTTCACAAGTTGCCGTGAGCTGGGCAATAAACCTACTGATGTAATTCAACCTTCCCAACAGACTCATTACCTCTGTTTTATTCTTCGGCGGGGCTAACTCCTGAATGGACTTGCTTTGGCACCCACTGTGAGCACGTGATTTTTGCCCTATATGAGAATTACTCCCAAAAATTCAAAATAAAAGAGTTTTGTGTTGTTTGCAATTGTTGTGAATTTAGTGTCATTTTTAAAAAATAATGACAATATATATATATATATATATATATATATATATATATATATATATATATATATATATATATATATATATATATATATATCGCATTTGCATTTAGGATTTAATTCTACAATTAGGAATAATTAATTTTATCTTACAAAAATGAAAATCACAAAAATAGGCATCTTTTGCATTTTAGCCTTTAATGTCCAAATTGTGTGATTGTATTTTAATTACCATTTAAAATTAGGTGACAATTATTATTATGAGATTAGTATTTCAAGATAATTTTAGTTTTTATAAATTAATCTTAGTATATTGGGCTTTATTAATTAGGAAGTTGAATAATGGAGAAGAACAAAATGGAAAAAATTTGGATTGGGCCATCTTGCAAATTAAGTTACAAGCCCAATCCTAAGAACCCTTACCCAACCCAAAACCCCTTGGCCCAAGAAGAAAATTTCAGATTTTTTTAGCAAAAAATAATCATAATTACATGACATAAAGTAGTGGGGGGCAAGGAAATCAAGGAAGAAAACAAGGAGAGGAAAACATGGATTAGTGGGTTTTCTTTAAATTAAAAAAAATATTTTCTTTTTAATAAAAAATCTGAAAATTTTCGAAATTCTTGCCTATAAATAGAAGAGAAGATTTATGAAAAAAAAGGGTGGAAAAAAAGAGAGGAAAAATAGGAAGAGAAGTAAAAATAAAAAAAATTCCTTGCTGTAGTATACACTCGATATACATTCTGGACACAGAAGTATACATGGCAAAAATTTCAATTTTTGAGAGTTTCTTTTGAGAATTGAAAAGAGTTCAAAGATAGAAATACAAAACAAAGAGAAAATCTGGAATATATTTTTCTTTTTCTATTTTTTACTGTGGTTTTTGTTTTTCTCCGTATTGCTGGGATTTTCGGGATTGAGGTGTTGAAGCTACTGCTGGTTGTTACTGTTGTTGTTGCTGTATTTTCACCGCCCTGTTGATTTGCTATTTTCCCATTCCTTTCAAAACCAGGTACACATCTTGTAAATCTCCAAAGCTTATGGAAATGAAAGTTGTTTTGAAGCTATGTTGCTGCAATCTTCTCTTTCCTATTTTCTCTTAGTTTTCTTTTGTACATAAAAAATAAGCAGATTATATGTAGTAGATTTTAAAGACTGATTTCTAATTTCAAGTCATAATTGGACTTTTAAAATAGATACGGTATTAGCCTGCTAGTTAATTACTGGTTTATAGTTCAACAATTATTTAAATTGATAGTATATAAATAAGTTTGGTTGTATTTGATGAAGTTGTTCATATGTATTTCATATTAAATTTGTTAGCTCATTTAGAATATCTCAAATATGGTTTAGTTGTTAAGAAAGATTTAATCGAAAGTGTAGCATTAGGCTTGGAAGCAGCGATTATGTTTAAAATAGTAATTTGAGAATCACTTTAGTATATTAGTTAATTACGATAGTTAGTTTAGTTTAATAACAATATACAGATTATATAAACTGTTTGCAAAAGTGGAGTTTCGTTTAGTGTTTTAGAGGAATCACGATTTTTTTTTTTGCTAAAATGAAGATTTGCTCAATAGAATCACGTCCTTTTAATGTGAATCAGTCATACAAATGACTGAAATTATGGTGTAAACAGATGACTATAACAAGGTAATGGGCTCTAACATGTCTTTAACAGGCCCAAATTGCTGTAAATCAGAAAACTATGCAATAATGTAACAGTTAGGTAAAAAATAACAAAGTAATTAGGACCTTTCTTTTATTATTAGAGATAAATCATAGAAAATCATAGTCATGTTAGGATTGACCTTAAATAAAATAATGAGACGAGCCTTGCCAAACAAAATATACAATTGCGGGGCCCTCAAATAAAATGTTATGAAAATCTTAGACTTGGAAGGACCGTTTAGTAAATTTCATGGTCTTTCCCGAAGTTAACAACACGATAAGACTCTTTAGGCACGACTTAAATAAAATTACTTTCCTAAATACGGGTGCGCATTTATGTGACCCAAATCTATCTCTCGACGAAACTGAAATACATTAAAGTCACAGGCGTACTGGTTGCGGTGTGACTCGAAATGTGTTTTCGTGACGTCGCATTTCTTCTAAAATTGAAAAGCGGAACATTAAAAGTACATAGTTAAAATATATAAAGAATTCAGATAAAAGCAAAAAATTGCAGTTGAGCGACCGTGCTAGAACCACGGAATTCGGGAGTGCCTAACACCTTCTCCCGGGTTAATAGAATTCCTTATCCAGGTTTCTAGTTCGCAGACTGTATTACAGAGTCATAAATTTCCTCGGTTCGGAATTAAACCGGTGACTTGGGACACCATTATTTTCCCAAGTGGCGACTCTGAAAAAATTAAATAAATTGATCCCGTTCCGACTGTCCTTTAAGTGGAAAAATTCCTTCACTGATTATTATTATATCCCTTCTCAGGGTGTAGTATTAAACAGTGGCACATTACATTTACGTATGTGTGCGGTGGAAAAAAGAGGTGTGACAGGGATAACAGATAAAATGGAATTGTAACTTCGGTTCGGGGTTTAAGAATTCGAGCTCAGTAAAATTGCTATTTTTGCTTATATCTGATTTCATTATATGTTTTGATTAATGTGCTACATGATTACCGCTTTGATATTGCGTGAATTGTATATATAAAACTGTGCCGAAAACCCTTCTCTTCTTATCTCTGGGGATGTGCTTACTGGTTGAGACTCCCCTTTCTGTTATTGTCAATACCAAAAATAAGAAAAAGAGGCCGGACAAGTTACAAAGCCGATTGACTCCGCGGGTCACCGGTACGTAGCCCCCTCCTCGATCCGAGTTGTCCGCTCGGGTACACGGTCTAGCACCATATGAAAACTTCAGGATATTGAACCTAGGTCTAGGACGTTTATTTGCATCATATCTGACTTAGGGGACTCAACATAGGGGTTGGGTCCGTCTAGGACAGGTGACCCGGTAATTAAGACCGAGCATATTATGTGTTGCATTTTTAATTGTCCTTGATCATTATGCGGACCGGCAAAAATCCCAAGGGTAGAAAAATTATTGAAAAAAAAAGAGAGAAATAAGAGTTAGTGAAAATGGGTATCAAAAAAAAAAAAAAAAAAAATTGCAAAAATGGTTTTGTTGTTGAAATAAATTGGTCGATTAATCTGACCGAACTACGCAGGTTTGATTCTCGCCATTAGGTGGGATACGTAGGCAACCCTCATCGGGTCCAACCACCCCTTTAAAAAATCAAAAAAAAATGTGTGTTTAATTTTATCAATAAAATCAAAGCGATGCTATTTTTGCAAATAGCCGAATGTTCCGAAAGGACGCCGGAAGGTTGTTTTTGCAAAAATAGCCACTTTGAATCATTTTTAATAATTTGCGAGCACAGCCTTGAAATATTCCTTGTGGAAATATTGCAAGGCCATAGCCGCAAAAAATCAATTTCGGGTTCACACCCCGTTTGCAAAAATAACCAAAAAATGTCAATTTTTATTTTTGTTATAAATAAGTCGGGTGATGCTATTCTTGTTTAAAATAAGCCAAATGTCCCTCAAAAGGACGTCGGAAGGCTGTTTTTGCAAGAATAGCCACTTTGAGTCGTTTGTAAATAATTTTGGACACAACCTTGAAATATTCCCTCGCGGAAATGTTGAAAGGCTGTATCCGCAAAATTAAGTTTGAGTCATTGCTCAACTTTTCAAAAATATTCACTTTATCAAATAAGCCATTACATGGCCCGTGTTTGCATAAAAAGCCACATTTGGCATTTTAACTCCCTCAGTCTTGTGTCGGCTTGTGTCGGTGCTGAACGATGCCCCATAAGCCATCGGATGAGAAAATTTTTGAGTTTATTCTCTTAAAACAAAATTTTGCAAAAATAGCCGCTTTGTCTAAATAAGCCATTATATGGCCAATTTATGAAAATAGTCTTGTGTTGGTTTATGGTGATGCCGAACGATGCCCCATGAACCACAGGATAAAAAAAAATTTCAAGTTTATCTTTCTTTTATAAATATTGCAAAAAATAGTCATTTTGTCAAATAAGCCATTATGTGGCCAATTTTGTAGAAATAGTCATAATTGATACCAAAAAATATTCTTATTCTTGTAGAAATCTCCTACACAAGTTTGTAGTCGTGATTGGCTTCTATAATTTTCCTTCAAAGAAAAAGGAAAAAAAAAATCAGGAAAAAAAAAAAAAAATCAAATAAACATATCTTTATTTCTTGCATTAATCTGCAAGAACTACGCTCGGTCTGATTCATGCGGGGTCATGATACGTAGGCAATCCACGTAGGATTCGACCATGTCCATAACCAAAAAGAAAAAAAAAGTGAAAAAAAACCACAAAAAGGAAAAAAAGAGAATAATCAATAAAGTGGAATACCTTAACGCTAACCCGGTGGTTTCGTTTTGTTAATCCAGAAAGTCGAGGTGGTTGGTTGTGGTAAATTGGAAAGCAAGATCCAAGGAAAATGATAACCCGCATCGAAGCTGTTACGAGTGCTCAAGAGACTCAAGGTCAGAAAATTCAACAAGGGTCTACTGTGGTTGAGGAAAACAGAGCATTGAAACAACAAATGACCAAAATGCGTCAAGCATGGGCCAATGGCCAAGGACAGCCTTCTCACGAGTCACAATCTGCTATACAGCAAGAACAGTACCACTCTCCCGAGTACCACTCGTACTCGTTTGACCTTCCTGCAAACGTTGAGAAGCTTACCCGAGAGAATGTGCAGGAAGAAATGGCCCAAAGATTGAAGAGATTAGAACAACGGCTGAAAAACATGCAAGAAATGGCAGAGAATTTCAAGACTGAGTGGGTTGGTACCGGTTCCCGACAACAGCTGGTTGAACGGAACCACATGTTAGTAGAAGAAGGCAAAATATTAAGACAACACGTGGTTGAAATGTATCGGGCATGGATGAATGGAAAAGCACCACCCCCGCCACCACCTAGTTTCATGGACCCGGTCCTTACACTGAACCCGATGCCAAATATACCTGCCTATCGCAACCTTTCTAGCCACTCGAGTAGCTCAATTACTCGTCCCCCAGCTATGCTTTCCAACCACTACTTCCATCCCCAACCCTACTACTCTCCCGGAGGCACCCAAAATCGTACTTCACCTTCCACGTACCTAATTCCACAAAAAGCCTACCGACCCCCACAAACATACCGGAAACCCCCTGGGTCAGGTTTCAGGCCAAACAAGGCGTTTAGGGAGGAGAGGTTGCTGAAACGGAAAAAGGCTTTCACCCCTATCGGAGAATCATATACCAGCCTTTATCATAGGTTGAAAGAGTTGGGGATGTTAAGACCAATCGCACCAAAAGTTCCAAACCCACCCCCGAAAAATCTTGATTCTTCTGTCAGATGTGAATACTGTTCAGGAACATTGGGTCACGATACTGAAAAGTGTTGGCAATTGAAGAATGCCATTCAAGATCTTATCGATGAGAGGAGAATTGAAGTACAGACTCCCGAAACCCCAAACATTACACAGAATCCTCTACCTGCACGTGACGTTGCGCATTTTGTGGGGACGATGCCCGATGACGAGGGTGAAGAGATTTTTCTTTGGAAGCCGAGAATATTGAAATAGAAAGTGATCTTAATACAGTGGCTAAGATGCCATGCTTGTCAATTGGGAAGGTGCTCAACTCTTGGAGTTTTGGTAACTTTATTTTGATGTCGTTTCTGTTACCCGGGTTATTTCAGGGTTGTAATCCGGACGTTGTCTTGAGAGTCAAAACCCTTCTATCTTTGCTTTGTTTAGTATAAAAATTGTTCAGTGCCGTCTAGGTTTGTAATCCTAATCTAGTCTGTTCGTTTTATTGTTGTTTCAACCCATCAGTTTAGTACAACTCTTTGTTTCCCATCGTACCTAGTCAGTCCATTTCTGATCACTTTGCATACTGACTTTAGCAACACGACATGCACGTAATTCTAAGCCTGGTTTTTAAAAGTTAATGAAACAATGTTGAAGATGTAATGATACTCGGAAGAAATAAAAACGTATTGGAATACTGTGAAGCCGGAATCAAGTGAACATTGGGGAAAGCGTAACATAAAGAAATGACTTGGAAATACAGCATCAAGTTAAAGCCAAAGGCAAAAATACCCCAAAGCTAAGGAACCATTCGTGGTATCGAGATTGTTGCCCAATGGCACTGAGAATCGTCAAATATCGAAGGCAAATGTGTGAATCGGTCGAAAGGTGTTTAAATGTGTAGTTTGTACTTGGTAGGTCTTGAAGATTGGAATGACGAAGGCATTTTATTCGGCTATCCAAACACTTCGTCCATTGTTATCCCTTCGAGCCTTATTATATTTTCTTTCATATCCCTCTTTCGGAATCAACAACAAAAATTGAGGATTAAGCGAGAAACAAAAAATACAGAAAAGAAAAAAGAGAAAAAGAGGAGAAAAGAAAAAAAAAGGAAAAGAAAAGAAAAAACCGGGAAAAGTCAAAAGAAATTCATTAATTAATAACGTAGTCTGAACTACGTCTGACTTGATCCCGAAAGGGTACGTAGGCAGCCTCTCTGAGGTTCAGTCACAATAAAGGAAAAATCCGAAAATCTAAAAAAAATCCCCCAAGAAGGAAACTGGGGCAGAAGTTATGGTTGTTGAAGAAATAAGATTCCGAAAGTTGTAATCTTTAACCCACATTGAAATATTTTGAGCCTTTAAATCCCTTTTTCTAAACCCCATCCAAAAGCCTGCATTACGGTCCAAATGGAGACCTTCCGATCAATCTTCAAGAAATGCCGAGTCAAACAAGCAAAGGTCAATCACATCAGGGGCAACACTCTAGTCCGAACAAAGAAGAATGAAGAACTCAAACCACCACGAGACTCTAAGATGAGAGAAGTCAAAATGAGAGAGCCTTATCGGTGAAAACCCGCACGGGCACCGTAGGGCGACGGTGAGTTGAAAGATCAAAGAAATGAGGTAGTAAAGACCGGTTTCACAGCAGAACTTGCAACAAGAGTTGAACATCAGATTTGCTACACAAAGAAGGCTGAAGTGCATGATAAGGTCGCTAGAGTCGGTATTCAAAATCCGATAGGTCATTCTTCTGTAGGTTTCTTGTTAGGAATTATGTTTTCTTTTCTTTCTATTCTTCATACCTTGTTTTACCCTCCCTCTTATCGAGTCAGTCAGGTCATAACAAGTATAGAAATGATTCCAAAATTTGCCACCAAGTTTTCCAATTGCACAAGATGGGATTTAGCCAACACGACAATTGTCGTAGGCCAAGGAATGACAAGGCCAGTGATTTAAGCCCACAAAAGCAACATGTGCAATGAAGATCATGCAAGACACAAGGGTCGGCAAGGTGCCAACTCAGGGAAAATATAGCAAATGGAAGTACGAGGTTCGAACAGAGAGGGGGTATATCTTTTGACAAGGGAAAGACCAAAGGCTGTCAAGTGGAGTCATCAAAGGGATCGAGATCGAAGTTTGTGGTATCCGTCAAGAAAGAGACAATATACATACCTGAAGAGAGTTGGATTTTGAACAAAGAAGAAGTGAAAATGGATAGTCGGTGAACAGGCAAGGCACTCGGGTGGAAAGCAGTCGCCATCAAAGTTCAAGGCCACAACCAACCACCGCATTTAAACTAACATCTTTTTCTTTGTTTTGAAACAGGGGCATAGAGTTTACTAATCCGATAGAGCCAGCAGCTTCCAATGGGCATAGGCTCATTTTGGTTGCGATGCGTATCTTACTTGTATTGGGCTGAGGCAAAAGGCAAGTTTGCGCCGAATTGGCAGGGACCATTTGTGGTATCACGGGTGTTGTCCAACGGAGCATTATATTTAACGGATGTTGAAGGAAAATGCGTAGAGACTGCTATCAATTCAGATGCGGTCAAAAGATACTATGTATGATTCCTTTTCAATTATGTGTTTTGTATTTTGTTGTGATTTTGGAATTGAAATGACGAAGGCATTTTATTCTCTATCCAAACACTTTATCCATTGTTAACCCCTTTGAGCCTTAATGAATGAATTCTTTCATATCCCTCTCTCGGAATTACTCTAATGCAATAAGTTCGCAATTGCCAGAATGAAAAATGAAATGATGGAAAAATGAAAAGAAAAAATGATGAAAATGAATGAAAAAAAAAAAAAAAAAAGACAAAAATCGGGAAAAAGTCAAAAAGAAATCCATCTAACTTTTGAAGTTGGATGAACTACGTCTGACTTGATCCCGAAAGGGTACGTAGGCAGCCTCTCCGAGGTTCAGTCACAATAAAGAAAAAATCCAAAAAATTCCCCACATATTGAAACTGGGGCAGAAGTTATGTTTAATAATTCCGAGAGTTGTAAATATTTTTAACCCTCGTTGAAATTTTGAGCCTTTATATCTTTCTTTCTTAACCCGTCCAAAAGCCACGTTACGGTCCAAAGAAAGACCTTCTGATCAATTTTGAAATGATAACAAATACAACGAAGGAGGAGCAAAGTATCGGACAATACCCGTGGTAAGAAAACAAAATACAAAAAAGAAAAAATGAAATGAAGGAGGAGCAAAACACCGGACAACACCTGTGGTAAGAAAACAAAATACAAAAGGGAAAAATGAGAAACAATGAAAAAAAAAATGAGAGAGTCTCATCGGTGAAAACCTTAATCGGCACTGTGAGACGATTGTGAGGTTGAGAAAATAAATGAGAGAGTCTTATTGGTGAAAACCTTTCGAGGCACCGTAAGGCGATCATGGGGACTATCAGAAAAAGAGAAAAAAGCAACAAAAGAGAGTATCGGTTTGGGTTAAAGGCAATTCAGAGTCTGAATAATGATTGGAACGAACTGGGTCAGAGTTTAAATACATGGCATGGTCAGCGGAATCAGCCAACAAATACCCAGATAAGTTCTGTCATCTCTCCAAAATACCCTTACCTTTCTTTCATTTTTCTGCATTTCATTGTTTACCTTTTTGAGAGCTAACTACCAGCTCCCGATAACGGAAGTTGAAATAACACTGGATCAGAAAGGATGGAAGATTGGGGAAAGAAATAAAGAAGCTTGGCAAACATGGCCAAAGGAAAAGAAAACAAAACAAAAATGGAAAAATGAGAAAATACAAAAGAGTCTGCAAGGGACAAGAAGTTGAAGATCATGAGAAAGCAAAAACAAAGGAAGCAATAAGAAGTGGGGACGGCAGATGCCAGGTTGCCAGCAGTTTATATCTAATAAATTTTGTTTCATGCAGGAACAAATTGTCACTAGTCACTTTAAAGTGAATGTGACCAATGTGGAAAATTTAAAAATACCAAAAAGAGAAAGTCCGTCGAATAAGTGGAGAAATTCACAGGCAAGAGATAAGTTGGTAAAAAGAAAATACCAAAAAGAGGAAGGTAACATCTTTTAAAATCTCCTCCCCAGTCCTCAGGCGAGGGAATACTTTCTGCATCGCATTGCACGTTTAATTTCGTTAGGCGCCCACCTTCTAATACGGGAATATTTTCTCGCATTCGCATTGCACGTTTAAATTTCGTTAGGCGCCCACCTTCTAATACGGGAATATTTTTTCTGCATCGCATTGCACGTTTAATTTCCGTTAGGCGCCCACCTTCTAATACGGGAATATTTTTCGCATCGCATTGCACGTTTAATTTCGTTAGGCGCCCACCTTCAAATACGGGAATACTTTTCTGCATCGCATTGCACGTTTAAATTTCGTTAGGTGCCCACCTTCTAATACGGGAATATTTTTCTCTGCATCGCATTGCACGTTTAATTTTTGTTAGGCGCCCACCTTCTAATACGGGAATATTTTCTGCGCATCGCATTGCACGTTTCAATTCCGTTAGGCGCCCACCTTCTAATACGGGAATATTTTCTCCATCGCATTGCACGTTTAAATTCGTTAGGCGCCCACCTTCAAATACGGGAATATTTTCTCTGCATCGCATTGCACGTTTAAATTTCGTTAGGCGCCCACCTTCTAATACGGGAATATTTTTTGCATTTCGCATTGCACGTTTAATTTCTGTTAGGTGCCCACCTTCAAATACGGGAATATTTTCTGTATCGCATTGCACGTTTAATTTCTGTTAGCCGCCCACCTTCAAATACGGGAATACTTTTCTGCATCGCATTGCACGTTTAATTTCGTTAGGCGCCCACCTTCAAATACGGGAATACTTTTCTGTATCGCATTGCACGTTTAAATTCTGTTAGGCGCCCACCTTCAAATACGGGAATATTTTCTGCATTCGCATTGCACGTTTAAATTCTGTTAGGCGCCCACCTTCTAATACGGGAATATTTTCTGCATTCGCATTGCACGTTTAATTTCCGTTAGGCGCCCACCTTCAAATACGGGAATGCTTTTCTGCATCGCATTGCACGTTAAAATTATGTTAGGTGCCCACCTTCAAATACGGGAATATTTTCTGCATCGCATTGCACGTTTCATTTCTGTTAGGCGCCCACCTTCTAATACGGGAATATTTTCTGCATATCGCATTGCACGTTTAAATTCCGTTAGGCGCCCACCTTCAAATACGGGAATATTTTCTGCATCGCATTGCACGTTTAATTTCTGTTAGGCGCCCACCTTCAAATACGGGAATATTTTCTGCATCGCATTGCACGTTTAAATTCTGTTAGGCGCCCACCTTCTAATACGGGAATATTTTCTGCATCGCATTGCACGTTTCAATTCTGTTAGGCGCCCACCTTCAAATACGGGAATATTTTCTGCATCGCATTGCACGTTTAATTTCTGTTAGGCGCCCACCTTCAAATACGGGAATATTTTCTGCATCGCATTGCACGTTTAAATTCCGTTAGGCGCCCACCTTCAAATACGGGAATATTTTCTGCATCATCGCATTGCACGTTTAAATTCCGTTAGGCGCCCACCTTCTAATACGGGAATATTTTCTGCATCGCATTGCACGTTTAATTTCGTTAGGCGCCCACCTTCAAATACGGGAATGCTTTTCTCCATCGCATTGCACGTTTAAATTTCGTTAGGCGCCCACCTTCAAATACGGGAATACTTTTCCGCATCGCATTGCACGTTTCAATTCCGTTAGGCGCCCACCTTCAAATACGGGAATATTTTCTGCGCATTCGCATTGCACGTTTAAATTCCGTTAGGCGCCCACCTTCAAATACGGGAATATTTTCTGCGCATCGCATTGCACGTTTAAATTCGGTTAGGCGCCCACCTTCAAATACGGGAATACTTTTCTGCATCGCATTGCACGTTTAAATTCGGTTAGGCGCCTACTTTCTAATACGGGAATATTTTCTGCATTCGCATTGCACGTTTAATTTCTGTTAGGCGCCCACCTTCTAATACGGGAATATTTTCTGCATTTCGCATTGCACGTTTAAATTCGGTTAGGCGCCCACCTTCAAATACGGGAATATTTTCTGCATCGCATTGCACGTTTAAATTCAGTTAGGCGCCCACCTTCAAATACGGGAATATTTTCTGCACATCGCATTGCACGTTTAATTTCCGTTAGGCGCCCACCTTCAAATACGGGAATATTTTCCGCATCGCATTGCACGTTTAAATTCCGTTAGGCGCCCACCTTCAAATACGGGAATATTTTCTGCATTCGCATTGCACGTTTAATTTCTGTTAGGTGCCCACCTTCGAATACGGGAATATTTTTTCTGCATTCGCATTGCACGTTTAAATTCTGTTAGGCGCCCACCTTCGAATACGGGAATATTTTTCTTCATCGCATTGCACGTTTAATTTCCGTTAGGTGCCCACCTTCGAATATGGGAATATTTTTCTGCATCGCATTGTACGTTTAAATTCTGTTAGGTGCCCGCCTTCGAATAAGGGAATACTTTTCTGCATCGCATTGCACGTTTAATTTCTGTCCGGTGCCCACCTTCAAATACGGGAATATATTTCTGCATTTGCATTGCACGTTTAATTTCTGTTAGGCGCCCACCTTCAAATACGGGAATATATTTCTGCACATCATGGTTTATATAGCTAAAAGCCCACACTGGGGCAGAAAAGAAAAAAGTAGTTTGTTGTTTTTGTTTTGATCAGGTTCAGCTCGAGGGCAAGAAGTACCATTGAAAATCAAAAAAAAGAAGAAGAGGAAAACAAGAAAGAAAATCAACAAAAAGGGGAGAGTGAGCATCTCAAAAAATCAAAGAAAAAGAGACAAGGAGAAGCAAACAAAAGCTAGGATAGGAATAATTGTAATTGTAGAATCATAGCTTAGAATAACTTCTTCATTTTACATTCCCCCGGTGTAATAAGGAGGTCAACAAGCAGTAACCGCAACAGCAGCAACAGTAACAGCAAAAATCGCAGTTTCATTGGTAGTCCCAGCTACCAAAATTTTCCGAACTACATTGACCTGATTCCCTTTTAGCCAGGGATATGTAGGAAACCTCTTAAAGCAAAGGTTCGGTCAAAATTTTGAAAATAAAATGCTTCTCACGGAGTGCTCAAATGGGCAAAAATCGCTCGTATCCGCTCACTTGTCTTTGCACAGAAACTCTTCGTGTTTACGCGCAAAGAGGGGCAGCTGTGAGCACGTGATTTTTGCCCTATATGAGAATTACTCCCAAAAATTCAAAATAAAAGAGTTTTGTGTTGTTTGCAATTGTTGTGAATTTAGTGTCATTTTTAAAAAATAATGACAATATATATATATATATATATCGCATTTGCATTTAGGATTTAATTCTACAATTAGGAATAATTAATTTTATCTTACAAAAATGAAAATCACAAAAATAGGCATCTTTTGCATTTTAGCCTTTAATGTCCAAATTGTGTGATTGTATTTTAATTACCATTTAAAATTAGGTGACAATTATTATTATGAGATTAGTATTTCAAGATAATTTTAGTTTTTATAAATTAATCTTAGTATATTGGGCTTTATTAATTAGGAAGTTGAATAATGGAGAAGAACAAAATGGAAAAAATTTGGATTGGGCCATCTTGCAAATTAAGTTACAAGCCCAATCCTAAGAACCCTTACCCAACCCAAAACCCCTTGGCCCAAGAAGAAAATTTCAGATTTTTTTAGCAAAAAATAATCATAATTACATGACATAAAGTAGTGGGGGGCAAGGAAATCAAGGAAGAAAACAAGGAGAGGAAAACATGGATTAGTGGGTTTTCTTTAAATTAAAAAAAATATTTTCTTTTTAATAAAAAATCTGAAAATTTTCGAAATTCTTGCCTATAAATAGAAGAGAAGATTTATGAAAAAAAAGGGTGGAAAAAAAGAGAGGAAAAATAGGAAGAGAAGTAAAAATAAAAAAAATTCCCTGCTGTAGTATACACTCGATATACATTCTGGACACAGAAGTATACATGGCAAAAATTTCAATTTTTGAGAGTTTCTTTTGAGAATTGAAAAGAGTTCAAAGATAGAAATACAAAACAAAGAGAAAATCTGGAATATATTTTTCTTTTTCTATTTTTTACTGGTTTTTGTTTTTCTCCGTATTGCTGGGATTTTCGGGATTGAGGTGTTGAAGCTACTGCTGGTTGTTACTGTTGTTGTTGCTGTATTTTCACCGCCCTGTTGATTTGCTATTTTCCCATTCCTTTCAAAACCAGGTACACATCTTGTAAATCTCCAAAGCTTATGGAAATGAAAGCTGTTTTGAAGCTATGTTGCTGCAATCTTCTCTTTCCTATTTTCTCTTAGTTTTCTTTTGTACATAAAAAATAAGCAGATTATATGTAGTAGATTTTAAAGATTGATTTCTAATTGCAAGTCATAATTGGACTTTTAAAATAGATACGGTATTAGCCTCCTAGTTAATTACTGGTTTATAGTTCAACAATTATTTAAATTGATAGTATATAAATAAGTTTGGTTGTATTTGATGAAGCTGTTCATATGTATTTCATATTAAATTTGTTAGCTCATTTAGAATATCTCAAATATGGTTTAGTTGTTAAGAAAGATTTAATCGAAAGTGTAGCATTAGGCTTGGAAGCAGCGATTATGTTTAAAATAGTAATTTGAGAATCACTTTAGTATATTAGTTAATTACGATAGTTAGTTTAGTTTAATAACAATATACAGATTATATAAACTGTTTGCAAAAGTGGAGTTTCGTTTAGTGTTTTAGAGGAATCACGATTTTTTTTTTTTGCTAAAATGAAGATTTGCTCAATGGAATCACGTCCTTTTAATGTGAATCAGTCATACAAATGACTGAAATTATGGTGTAAACAGATGACTATAATAAGGTAATGGGCTCCAGCATGTCTTCAACAGGCCCAAATTGCTGTAAATCATAAAACTATGCAATAATGTAACAGTTAGGTAAAAAATAACAAAGTAATTAGGACCTTTCTTTTATTATTAGAGATAAATCATAGAAAATCATAGTCATGTTAGGATTGACCTTAAATAAAATAATGAGACGAGCCTCGCCAAACAAAATATACAATTGCGGGGCCCTCAAATAAAATGTTATGAAAATCTTAGACTTGGAAGGACCGTTTAGTAAATTTCATGGTCTTTCCCGAAGTTAACAACACGATAAGACTCTTTAGGCACGACTTAAATAAAATTACTTTCCTAAATACGGGTGCGCATTTATGTGACCCAAATCTATCTCTCGACGAAACTGAAATACATTAAAGTCACAGGCGTACTGGTTGCGGTGTGACTCGAAATGTGTTTTCGTGACGTCGCATTTCTTCTAAAATTGAAAAGCGGAACATTAAAAGTACATAGTTAAAATATATAAAGAATTCAGATAAAAGCAAAAAATTGCAGTCGAGCGACCGTGCTAGAACCACGGAATTCGGGAGTGCCTAACACCTTCTCCCGGGTTAACGGAATTCCTTATCCAGGTTTCTAGTTTCGCAGACTGTATTACAGAGTCATAAATTTCCTCGGTTCGGGATTAAACCGGTGACTTGGGACACCATTATTTTCCCAAGTGGCGACTCTGAAAAAAAAAATTAAATAAATTGATCCCGTTCCGACTGTCCTTTAAGTGGAAAAACTCCTTCACCGATTATTATTATATTCCTTCTCGGGGTATAGTAATAAACAACACATTTAATATATGTGGAAAAAGGAGGTAATGGACTTGATTTTGGATGGGTCCAACTCAATGCCCCGTCGGCTGACGATGAATCCTAGCAACTTTCCCGATGGAACTCCGAATGCACATTTGGCCGGATTAAGCTTGATGTCGTACCTTCGAAGTCTTTGAAAGAACTTCCTGAGGTCAGCAACATGGTCCTCTTGACGTCTGGATTTCACGATCACATCATCCACGTACACTTCAATTTCCTTGTGTATCATGTCATGGAATACCGTAGTCATCGCCCTCATATATGTTGCCCCTGCATTCTTCAAACCAAACGGCATCACTCGGTAGCAATAAGTTCCCCACGGGGTGATAAAAGCCGTCTTTTCTGCGTCCTCTTCATCCATCAAAATCTGATGATATCCCGCATAACAGTCCACAAAGGATCCGATTTCGCGTCCGGCGCAATTATCAATCAGGATATGGATATTGGGAAGCGGGAAATTATCCTTAGGACTCGCCTTGTTGAGGTTGCGATAGTCCACGCATACTCTGATTTTTCCGTCTTTCTTTGGCACCGGTACTACGTTAGCCAACCATTCCGGGTATCGAGTTACACGAATGACTTTCGCCTGCAACTGCTTGGTTACCTCCTCCTTAATCTTCACACTCATCTCCATCTTGAATTTCCGCAGTTTTTGCTTGACGGGAGGATATGCCGGATCGGTGGGTAATCTATGAACCACTAGATCAGTGTTGAGTCCTGGCATGTCGTCGTATGACCATGCGAAAATATCTTTAAACTCCATGAGTGTTTTGATCAATTCTTCTCTCAGATTGGGTTCAATATGGACACTTATCCGGGTTTCTTTGACGTCATCCGCATTCCCTAGATTAACGGCCTCAGTATCATTTAAATTTGGTTTGGGTTTTTCCTCGAAGTGACTTAATTCTTCACCGATTTCTTCTACGGCTTCATCATCGCCGTACTTTGACTCACTCTCGTCACTTCTTATTTCATGCGTTATTATTTCCAAACCCGATTGACTTTCTAGACTGGGTTGATTAATCTTTAAGCACGCCATATCATTAAGATCAGTTGAAAGAAGGCTGTTCGGAAAAGTAAAAAGAAGGAAAAATAAACAAAATTAGACACGAAGGGAACCAAATTTTCATTAAGGAGAATGGTACAAGGGAAAACAAACTGCAAACTTAAATCAAAAAACGAACTAAAAACAAACTGGATTTTACTCTAGGGACAAACCCCCAACACAAAATTTCGAAAGAAAAACAATCCAAGACAAACTACCAAGACTCCTTCCGGACAGGGAGAGGAGTAGCCTTCCAGTTATTCAGTTTTGCCTTCGGTCCCACAAATTGTATCTCGGCATGAGTGGATCCTTCACCGTCCTCGAGCATACATACATCTCTGAATAGGTCCTCGAACTTCCTGAAGAACTCTTCGTCTGGCCTGATCGTAGGACCGGGAATCTTTGTCGTTGGATGTCCTCTTGCTCTGGACCGGACAAAAGATTGGGAAAGGCGTGGAACAGGCTTTGGGAGCACCCATGTCTTCTGCTTGCTCCTCTTTGCTCGCCGGATGTCCTCTGATGTTGGCTGGAATCCCAAGCCGAAGGTTCCCAAGTTTTCGACCACCGATACCGGTTGTATGATTCCTTGCAGAGATGCACCTAGACCTTTACCGGGTATGAAACCATGTCTCAACATTTCATGCGCCACCATGACATCCGCAGTAATTGTTCTGTCGCCGGGAATGCATTCCCCTTCCGGAACTCGGTGGGCGGACACCACATCGCAGACCTGATATACCCACGGCCCAACATCTTCTTCTGTTTCAACAAAGGGAATGATGGTGCCCGATTGTGGATCGTTCTCTCCATGGACGACGATCTCCTGTTGGTCCCACTCGAACTTGACGAGTTGGTGCAAGCTGGATGGAACCGCTCTTGCGGCATGGATCCATGGTCGCCCTATCAGGAGGTTATATGACACCACCATGTCCAGCACCTGGAATTCCATGGTGAACTCCACTGGCCCAATCGTCAAGATCAACACTATGTCACCAACCGACGCTTTGCCTCCTCCGTCAAACCCTCGAACACATACGCTGTTCTTGCGTACCCTGCCGATGTCTACTTTTAACTTGCCCAGTGTAGAGAGAGGACAAATGTTAGCACTGGACCCATTATCGACAAGGACTTTGGTAACCACCGCCTCTTCACACTTCACCGTAAGATATAAAGCCCTGTTATGCTCAGTGCCTTCCTCAGGCAACTCGTCATCGGTGAAGGTGATCCGATTTGCTTCGAAGATCCGATTGGTGATCTTCTCCAAATGGCTTACTGAGATTTTATCCGGTACATGTGCCTCATTCAGGACTTTCATCAATGCTTGCCGATGTTCTTCAGAATGTATCAGCAAGGATAGCAATGATATTTGCGCCGGAGTCTTCTTCAATTGCTCTAAGACAGAGTAGTCATGCAGCTTCATCTTTTTCAAGAATTCTTCCGCCTCTTCATCAGTTACCGGCTTTTTCAATGCTGCCGGAGTGGTCTTCCTCAATTCCGCAGGGGCAAAACATCTCCCCGAGCGGGTCAACCCTTGGGCTTCACAAACTTCCTCTTTCACCTCCTTTCCTCCGTAGGTCGTTGTAATCCGAGCATAATTCCATGGGACAGCCCGGCTATCAGTTACTGGCAACTGTGTTGCCGGCTGGATGATGAAAGGATCCATTCGAACGCCTGCTACTGACAAGATGGGCTTGATTGCTGCCCCTGGTACAACTATCTTGGCCGGCTTCACCGGTATTTCGTTCACACTTTCCTTTCCTGCTTCCGCCTCTCCTGGTATGTCCTTCTTGCAACTGGGCGACTCATCAAGGCTTGGCCCTTTTCTCGTTCCTGCCCCGCTAGACTTAATCATCATTACAGTCTGAGAGGCTTTCTCCTTTCCTTCCTCCGCCCGTACCAACTCGATCATATTGGTCTCATGATGAGTTGGAAGCGGGTTTTGGTTGATGTTGGGCTCGGTTGGAGTCTGGACCTCAATCCTGCGAGTGTCAATGAGCTCCTGGATGGCCGTCTTTAGCCTCCAACACTTTTCTGTATCGTGCCCCGGACATCCCGAGCAATAGGCACAATTCACTGAATGGTCCAGGTTCTTCGGGAGGGGGTTTGGTAGCTTAGCTTCAACCGGATTTAGCAACCCTACTTGCTTCAACCGGTGGAACAGATTGGTGTAAGACTCTCCTAAGGGAGTGAAAGTCTTTGGCCTCGGCGCCCTGTCGCCCCTGAATGCTTGGTTCGGACGGAAACTCGCGCCCGAGGGGTTTCTGTAAGCTCTTGGGGGTGGGTGATTGTTTTGCGGGTTTGGTGCACGCCACGGTGCATGGACGGGAGGTGCGGAATAGGACTGTGCGTGGTGGACAGTAAAATGGGGATCAGGTGCGGGATAGTAATGTTGCGGGTGGTTATATGGGTTGTGGGAGTAATTTTGATGGTGAGGTTGGGGTGGGCTATATTGGGGTGCGGGGCCTCTATTTCTGAACCATGCCCCGGACTCGACGGCCGCAACTTCCTCTCTCCTCTTTTTTCCCAGTACTCCTCCAGTACCACTTTGGATAGCCTGAGTGGTGGCTTTCAGTGCCGAGTAACTCATGATCTTGTTGGCCTTCAAACCCTCCTCGATCATACCCCCCATTTTTATCACCTCAGTGAATGATTTGCCTACGGACGTTACCAGATGTCCGAAGTAGGTGGGCTCTAATGTCTGCAAGAAGTAGTCCACCATCTCGCTCTCTCTCATCGGCGGATCTACCCTGGCCGCCTGTTCCCTCCACCGGAAACCAAATTCTCTGAAGCTTTCGGCGGGCTTCTTCTCTAATTTTAACAATGATAGGCGGTCGGGGATTATCTCAAGATTGTACTGGAACTGGCCGATAAAAGCTTGAGCCAAATCATCCCACGTAAACCATCTACCGGGATCCTGTCTAGTGTACCACTCCAGCGCCGATCCTCCCAGACTCTGGCCGAAGTAAGCTATCAGAAGCTCGTCCCGTCCTCCGGCCCCTCTCATTTTACTGCAAAACCCTCGCAGGTGGGCCACCGGGTCACCATGCCCCTCGTATAGGTCGAATTTGGGCATTTTAAACCCTGCTGGCAACTGGACGTCCGGAAATGGACACAGATCCTTATAGGCGACGCTGACCTGGTTGCCCAAACCGTGCATGTTCCTGAAGGACTGCTCCAGGCTTTTAACTTTTCTGACAACTTCCTCGTGTTCCGAACTTTGGAAGTGCTTTTCCGGTTCTGCCGGATTATCCCAGTGAGGTGTATGTGATTGTGGTTCAGGAGCCCTGAAAGTAGGCTCTGGAGGATAGTAAGAGTTGTCATGGATCTGAACATATGGCTCGTTGGCCGGCCTTTGCAGAGGAGCAGGTGGAGGTGCCACAAAAACAGGGGTGACTGGAGGAGGGTTTGGTTTGGCTGGTGGAATGTGGGTGGCATATGGGTTTTCCCCCTGAAAGTATGGATAGCTCGGGGCGCTTGTTGAAGGGTCGATGGGCGGATGTTCCGGAGCTGAGGCGAGAGTAGGGCGGTTTGGTGAAGACTGTTCCCTGGCCCAGGCCAGGTGCATCTCCGTTATCTGTTGTTTTAACCGGTCTACCTCTTCTTTCATGATTTGTAGCTCGGATTTTTCTTCCTCGAGACTCTTGCCAGAATTAGACATGCTTACTGTAACCGGTCCTTTGGATCTAGTACGGTAGTGATGGCTGGCCAGTATATTCTGTCAAACCAACTGCTAAACTTTCTGGAATACGCAACAAACTTGTTAGTTCACCGAGTTTGACGGATATGTTATAGCACGTTGGATGCAATGCACCTAACCAAATAACCCTTTCTACGTGTACTCTTTAACATGCGTCATTCCGGCCCTTTTTTCTTTTTCTTTCTTTTTCTTCTTTTTTTTTTCTTTTTCGACTATCTTGCAAGCCTTATTGTTATTTAACCTATGGATTCCTTTCTTTTTAGTGGTGGTCGAATCTTATGTGGATTGCCTACGTATCACGACCCCGCGTGAATCAGACCGAGCGTAGTTCTGGTAACAAGATTGTGGCAAAATTCAGTAACTTTTATATCAAATAAAACCGTGCAGTTACAAAACACGTCTTACAATAATCAGCAAAAACAAAAGAAAATGCTTGACTTGGGAAAGTAAAGATAAAAATGCCAACTAGCTTGACTCAACATTTCAACATATATTTTCAATCAAAAATCTAATGCCCTAAAATCCCTGGGGGCCCGCGAGGCATCATTCGGCCTTGCCGCGGGCCTTGGTGTGAGGTCCTTATGCAGTCCCCTCAACTCTTCCATGATCCGATGAACATAACCCATAATTGAAGCGAAAAGGTCGGCGCGGGGCATTCGTTCACAAACTAGGCACTTCATGGTGACATAGTGCCCGATTTCTCCAATTCTGTCCTTGATCATGTCCCTTTCTCCGAGTAGCCGCTCTATCTGCTGGCTTTTTGTCCCCAATCTTCGAGCATTGTTGGTGACTTGGTCTAGGAGCCTATCCACTTGTCCTTACAGGTCGGGCCATCAAATTGTGGCAACGGTCGAGGTCCGTTCTGGCATCTTGGGCTTGCTTGAAAACCCGCTCCCTGAGGACAACATTTGCTTCCCTCAGACTAGTGATGATCTCAGTGTAATCTTCTTCCACCTATTTTAGGTGAAGTGCATGTTGATGTGCCTCCTTTCTCCAGCTAGCACGGATCCTCGTTGTCTGAGCTTTCGACTCGTCCAATTCTCTTTGGATATCGGTGACTTGGCTTCTCAAACCTTTTATCAATTTTTCGTCGGCCCGACTCCTCGACTGTCTGTCAGCATCTCTTTTCATTTGCTGGATTTGAGCTCTCAAGAAGTCATTTTCTTGTGCCAACTTCTTTTTGTCTCCTTCGTCGGTGGCGGCTTGCATGTTCTTCTCGAATTGGAGGTCCCGGACCTGCTGTTCTATCCTGCCAATCTTCGTCCTGTACCCCTCCTCCTTTGCTAACCAATCCTATTGTTCCCGTGAATCTTCCGTGAATTGTTGGACATGGGCTCTTTTAGACATTTCCGACGAATCTGAAATCTTTTCCCAAACCACACGTTGTACTTTGGGTCCACCTCTCCCTTAGATAGTTCCCGGACCATGGTTTTAGGCTCAAGGAACCGACATTCGTGCCACAACCTTCTAATCTTCTCTTCGGGGAATACAACTCCCGGGCTCAACTCAATGGCGTACTTCCTCAGGTCTTGATCGGTAGGAATAACCTGAAACCTTCCTAGTTGACGTAATACACGGTGAGGGACATATGGTTGGACACCGCGGATCCCCATCAGAAGGATATAACACTCCTCGGCTGCCATATATATTACTTCAGGTATCGGGTAACCACCCGAACGCCCATTCAATCCGATCGGCTTCTATTGAGCTCAGTCGTGCAAGCCATGCCTCGACGCCTTCAGGGAATACAGCACCCATCATTCGTTCTTCGAAACCCCTGATACAGTTTTTTCCGGTCAACCCATGGTTCATGTATTGTGTTCGGTGATGGAGGTGTTCTTGCATCCATAATTGGAGTAACAGATTGCAACCTTGGAAGAAATTGCCCCTTCTCGGCATACAGTCAAGGCTCGATAGATTTCGGACAAAACCAAAGGGACCACCGTGCTGGTAGCCTTTTTGATTGCAACATCGGCTATTCCTACCAGACTTATCTCTATTTTCTTATCTTCGCGCGGACAAATCACAATCCCCGAGAATGTCGTTATGAATGCTAGAATTCGTCTGGCCTCCCACTTGGTTCTATTCCCTGCGTGAGTCAGTCCAAGGTTTGACTCTTCAAAACCCCGAGGAGCGCCGTACCGTTGATATAAGAATTGGAGATCGCAACACCCTTTCGGCAGATCATCATTTTTCACCTTCCGACTAATGCTCAGCAAATCCAGAAACCCATGTGGAGATACCGGTCTTGGTGAGAGCAAGTATTGTCCTCTTAATTTCCCATTTAGTCCTGCATAGCCCGCAATTTCCTCTAATGTGGGCGTCAGTTCAAAGTCAACAAAACGGAACACATTACGGGTCGGATCCCAGAAAGATACCAGTGCCTTGATGATGTCCTCCCTTGGCTCGATATTCAACAGATCAACCAAACCTCCCAAAATTCTCCCTACTACCTTTTTGCTACTGTCTTCCATATTGTTCCACCATACACGGAGCGGCTGAGGGACCTCACTAAGGATTGAAAATGACTTATTCTGATTCGTGCTCATCCTGCACATTTATTAAGGTGATTTAAATAAGAAAAACAACTTTGTTTTGCCAAAAATAATTAAAAAAATCAGTTTTCAATCACGGCCTTTCAACGTCTCGGGGACGAAGGCTTTTAAGGTTCTGTGGGGTAAATTGATCGAAATCAAAATTGACCCAAAGGTGGCCGTTTATACGAAATTAGCCTTCCGGCGTCCCTTTCGGGAACATTCGGCTATTTTTTTAAAAACAGCGTCACCGACTTATTTAGTACAAAAGTTAGTTTTGATTTTTCGGCCATTTTTTCAAAAGGTGAAGTTGGACCTGATGGAGGTTGCCTACGTATCTCACATCCAATGAGAATCAAACCCACGTAGTTCGGTTTTAACGAAACAAACGACATTATTTATTTATTCATTTTACTAAAGGAAAACAAGTAAGCTATTTCTATCTTAAGAACAAAACACATTTTTTTTTTTTTCTAAAGCCGGTCAGCATGCAAGTCTAAGCAAATATATACATAAAACAGACAGGATGCAGCAGGATGGTCTTTTCATTTCAGGTCACCTGTCCTAGACGGACCCAACCCCTGTGTTGAGTTCCCTAAGCCAAATGCGACATGATGCAAATAAACGTTTCCTACTAGGGATCCGGCATGAAGCTTTGTTATTCTAGGTTTAAAAACCCGGGTTTATCTGTTCTAGACTTGGCTTACCCGAGCGGACAGCTCGAGCCGAGGAGGAGGCAGCAACCCGGGAATACAGAAGCTTCACCGGTTTTGCAACTTATCCAAACCTCGTTCTAAAATGGGAATTAGACACTATACATAAAAGAAGTCACACGAAGTGCACCCTTCTTCATGATTTAGAAGACTCAGAGAGGAGATTGGTTCCGGCACAATTTATATGTACAGTTCACAAAATATCAAAGCAGTAAAAACAACATTTTGCACATTGATGCCAACATGTAAAAGAATCGGATAATAAAATATGCCAAATACAACAGTTATTCCGAGCTCGGATTCTAAAGATAATCCCCAGCAGAGTCGCCAGAGCTGTCACACCTCTTTTTTACGCACCCGCAATGATGCAAAGAGTTTTTCCAATTAAAGGACAATCGAGATGGGATTTATTTAATTATTTCAGGAGTCGCCACTTGGGAGATTTATGGTGTCCCAAGTCACCGGTTAAATCCCGAATCGAGGAAAAGAATGACTCTATTTAACAGTCCGCGAACCAGAAATCCGGATAAGGAATTCTATTAACCCGGGAGAAGGTATTAGGCACTCCCGAATTCCGTGGTTCTAGCACGGTCGCTCAACTGTCGTGTTTGGCTTATCTATCTGCTTTTACAATCATGTACTTAGTGCAAGTTAATATCCCTTTACCGCTTTTATTATTGGTTATGATTTACGAAAGAGAAAGTTGCTTAAAAATATGCTTTCGAATCACGTCACATGAAATGCACCCGGATTCTCGACATATTCTTATTCAACATTTCGGGGTTTGGATTTGGGTCGCATGAAATGCACACCCGTGTTTAAGAAGGTAGGACTAAAATATGCGCCCGGAGCGATTACTTATTTACACTGTCGAGGAGGACGTGATATTTGCTAAGAAACGACACATCTCGAAATCTAAGCATTTTATATGTACATTTATAAAGGCCTTGCGATTAGTGTAACTACTGGGCGAGGTACACCTTTAATTCAAATCTCAAGCGAACTACATCCCACTGTATTTTTACTTAGGAGTTGATTCCAAATTATTTAAAACTCGCTACGAACCACATCGCATGAAATGCGCCTGTGGTTCATGACATGCTTTATTTACTCTTGCCCGAAATTGGGGTCGGGTCACATGAAATGCACCCCCGACTCTTTTAATCTAATTACGTCATTCAGTTGAGTAATAACTCCCTAGCTAATCTTGCTTTTAACATAAGATCTAACATTTAACAGATTTGGAGATTACCCACATGAGTAGAGAAGATGGAACAGAGGTACAACAGACTAATTCGGGTTTACGCGCATATCTAATGATAGTGTATCTTTGGTCTAGCTACATTTTCCATAACAAAACTAGCAATACCAACTTAATCAAAGAATAACAGAACGTAACCAAATATAAGAACTTGGGATGACTACATGATTCAATAGACTTTAAGCATAAGCTTCAAACTTCATTCTTTTCGAACCAAGGAATTACAATAACAGAGGATGTGTACCTGGAACGCGGAAGAACAAAGGAGAGTGAGCAATGGCAATGCAGCAACAGTAACAGGAGCAACAACAATAGGCCAGTAGCAACCAAAATAAACCAACAGCAACACAATAACCCAAGCAGCAACAACAATAACCAACCAATGGCAACAATAATAACCACACCAGTGGCAAGCTCAACACAATAACCAACCAACAACAATGGTCAACACAGCAGCAGCATACAACAGCTGGGATGTGTACCAGCAGCAACAAAGACACAACAACAGCAACAATCACCCAGGCAGCAACACTATAGACCAAACACTCAAAACAGTGCTGCCAGTGACAAAATAACAGCACTGCCAGTGGCTCGACACTTCCCAAACTCAGCAAATAACACACAATCGATCTCAGCACACCAACACAAGAACAACAACAACAATGGACTAAACAGCAGCAACAGTCAACCAACACAGCAGCAGCATACACTCAACACAGCTAAACAGTGGCCCAGCACTACCAACAACACAAGAACAACAACAAACCAACGACCAAACACTCAGCCACTGAATCAAAACACACGAAACAGTCCAGAAGCCAATGCAACAGTAACTTCTTTATCTGTATCTTTGTATGTGTGTATCGAAATGTATCCTTGCCGTCTATTTTTCTCTGGTTTTTTCCTTAACTCTCAGCTTTCTATATGTATCTTTGTATATCTGTATCAAAATGTATTCTTGCTGCCTATATTTCTCTCCAGGTACTCTCCAGTTATGACCCTCCCTCTTTCTCCAGTGTGATGCTACATTTATAGCTAAAAACTCCAACCCCTCCTGAATGCCTGCTATCAATTAACTATTGTTCTGCCCACTCCTATCTCTGCCAGACCATGCTCTGCCTATATTCCCACTATCTATTGTCCAGGCATGGGTTTATCAATTAAAAATTGGTGGCAAGGGGACAACTGGTGGGCTTTCTCTGCTGTGACAGTGAATCCCACTGCTTAGCCTCATGCGCAGGACACCAAAGACTCTAAATGTTAAACCTTGATTTCCTAGTTAGCTAATTTGAATCATAACTTTATCTTCAAATCAATCCAACAGTCCTATTCAATCCAGGGATGCTGATTACTGTATGGTAATTCAAATAACTCAACCCATGTAATTAGGAAAAAAAATGACCTCTAATCAACTACAACACATAGCAATGATAACAGATTAATTGACTAAACAACAGCAACAAAATCTCGGCAAATGCCGGACATATGCGAAGATAACTATTTGACGACGCTAATCGACGCGAGTTCGTATCTTATAACTAACACATTCAAATGAACAGAACAATGATTGACCAAATAAAGGTCTTTGGGGATAGAAGAACAGACCAACTGATGCGAAAAAATTAAAAGCATAACAAATAAGAACTGAAACACAGATAAAGCAACCACACATGTTCACATAATCGAATTAAATCGACCAGGGAAGAAACGAATACCTCATAAGAAATTCATGAGGCGGGCCGCTGGACTCATCCGTTTTGGGGTTCAATGGACCTTAATCGGGGTGTTCTCAGTTGAGAACACCTAGACTAAGGTCTATTAGACCCCAATTTCCATTGAATTACACAGACAACCTAGATTTGGATTTCTAGGGTTCTTGGTGCCACTTTTGGGGCTCGAGGCTTTTGGGTTGGGTTCGAACGAAATCAAGGTTGGTAGGGGTGTGAGGGAGGTGTGAGGACTGGTTGGTGTGAATTTGAGGTGGTTTGGGATAGAGGTCCAAGTTCCGGCGAGTTTCAAATGGATATTCGAACCGTTTGAGTAATATTCGAGACTAACGGCCAACGGATCCATGTAGAGGAGGTGTGGGAGATTTTACGGTGTTAATTTGAGGGTGATTGGCCTACCGGAACCGCCGTGAGGCGATTTCCGGCGGGCGGAACACGGCGGGGGACGGCGAGCTAATTAGTCTCTAAGAGAGACGATAGGCGTGAGGGGGGGGCTGGCTTGGGGGGGCTGGGTATGGTATTATGCTTATATACTAGGTGAGAGATTCGATCCTGGCCGTTGGATCATGTGTGATTAAGGGCCAGGATCTTTTGAGGTCAACCAAGACGGCACCGTTTGGATTACGAGGAGACTGGGTCGGTCCGGGCTAACCGGGTCGGGCGCCTGGGTTAGGATGGTGTGATCTCGACCGTTGGATTTGGAATGGGTCAACGGATGAGATCTACTAGTGCCAGAACGACGTAGCTTCGATGTCGTGCTACGTCGTTTCATGAGTCTTAGAGACTCGTTGAACGGACCGGGTGGAGCAAAACATATGGGGCCTGGAGAGCTTGCAATTTTAGCCTTTTGCTTCATCAACACTCATTTTAAATAAAAGCCACTTCGAAAACAAAATTGAGTAGTAAAACAAATGCTTCATTAATTCAAATAGAAAATCAACCAATTGACAAAAACACCAATGCGCATATATATTTTTCTGTTTTTCTGATTAATTATTTACTTAGACAAACAAGCTCGAGTCCTCAAAAATGCAAAATTTCACAAGAATACACAAAAATGCCCACAATAAAACAGACCATTTTGTTTTGATTTCATTTGGGAGTAGCTCGCGTGGGGTAAAAATTACGTGCTCACAAATACGGGCGAAGTAAAATCCTCGGTAAAAATTTCACGGGACGCCCTATTTGGTCGCTCCCATTTAATCAATACCCATTTTTTAAATTTTTTTTAACTTGTACCCACTTTTTAAATAACTTCAGCCCCCTTTCTCATCTTCCTTCTCCTAGTAATCTTCATATCTCTCCGGAACTTAATATTGATGTAACAATATTTCGTTAAAAGAGGCATCGATTATAAATAGACCTTTTCATCAATCTCAAAGAAAGACACGTTAAGAATTGTTATGGTTTTGGTGGTTCATTATGATTTAGAGTTACACCAAATGGATGTGAAAATTGTCTTTCTTAATGGAGACCTCGAGGAGGAAGTTTATATGGACCAACCAGAAGGTTTCAAAACTAAAGAAAAATGTCAAATAGTGTGTAAACTAAAGAAGTCAATATATGGACTCAAACAAGCCTCATGAAAATGGTATATAAAGTCAATGATGCCATAACATCTTTTGGATTTATGAGAAAAACCATTGATCGATGTATATACTAAAAGATCAGTGGGAACAAGTTTATATTTTTAATCCTATATGTCTATGATATCCTACGTGCTGCTAATGATTTAGGAATATTGCGCAAGACTAAAAATTTCTCTCAAGAATTTTGAAATGAAAGATATGGGTGAGTCATCCTATGTGATAGGAATAGAAATATTTCGCTATAGATCACACAGATTGTTGGGATTGTCTCAAAAAGGCTATATCAAAAGCATTCTAGAGAGATTTAACATGAATAACCATTCATCTGGAATTATTCCAACTCAAAAAAAGGGACAACTTTAGTCTCATGCAATGCCCTAAGAATGATGTAGAACGAAAAGAAATAAAATCAATTCCTTACTCTTCTACTGTTGGTAGTCTGATGTATGCTCAGACTTGCAGAAGACCGGATATTAATTTTGCGGTCGAAATGCTAGGAAGATATCAGAGTAACCTAGGAATTGATCACTGGAAAGCTGATAAGAAAGTTTTGGGATACCTGAAAGGAACAAAGAATTACATGTTCATGTATAGGAGATCTAAGCATTTGAAAGTTGTTGGATACACGGATTCGGATTTCCTTGGATGTATTGAGACTAGAAAGTCTATGTTTGGTTATTTGATCCAATTAGCTGAAGGAGCAAATATCGTGGAAGAGCGTCAAATAGTCTTTCATTGCTACATCCATGACGAAAGCAGAATTTATCGCATGTTTTGAAGCCACGGTTCATGCATTATGGTTGCGCTACTTTATTTCGGGAAATGGGGTTGTCGACACTATTATCAAACCGCTGAAAATTTACTGTGATAATTGTGCAGCAGTATTTTTCTCCAAGAACGATAAGTACTCTAAAGGTGCCAAGCATATGGAATTGAACTACTTTACCGTCAAGAAGGAAGTTCAGAAACAAAAAGTGCCACTTGAGCATATTAGAACAGATCTCATAATTGCAGGTCCAGTAATGAAAGGTTTACAACCACAGATATTTAAAGAATATGTATATAGAATGGATCTTGGATGTATTTATGATTGATGTATGTATGATGTTTTGACACTCTGCGCCCATTTATGTGTAGTAATTTTCTGTTTCTCATAATGGTGTACATATTATTGTTTTGAGATATTACAGGATAAGTCTCAATGAGATATTATTATGGACCATAATATTTTATAGCTTATGGACCTGATATGATAAGTTACTAATGTTGTACTATATGTAAGGGAGTATGTAGACACATTATATATAACCGTTATAACTCACATTTACTAGTTTATCGTATTGTGGTATTTATAATGGACATTATAGAAGAGATTTGTTTATGCACAACTAATTCTACTGTATTAAATATTAATATTAAGTGACTTTTGGGCCAAGTGGAAGAATGTAATATTTTCTTATATTTATTGGTGGCCCAATAAGTGTAAGGCCCGTAATTAATATTTAATTAATGAGTAAATCTTATATGCCCGATCGGTTACTTGATGGACGTACCAGAATAAGTTAGAACCTCTATAAATTAGTCTTCTCCCCACCCATTAGGGTTTCCGTATTTTTATTTCTCTCTTCCATCACTAAATGTGGGAGTGACGAAAGTTAGGGTAAGGACGAGAAAACAATTTAGATGAACGCTTCCGCTTCATGATAGTAGCTTGCAATTCAGGTATGTTTTTCTGTTACACTTTTATGTAAGATTATCATGTTCAAGATCCTGGTATGCAATTAAAATTTATGTTTACAACATATGCTAGGACAGAAGACTCAAAGTTTAACACGTACTCATGCACCCAGGGTCGGGATGAACGCTTCCGCTTCGTGATAATAGATTACGATTCAGGTATATTTTTCTGTAATAATTTTTTGTAAGATTATCATGTTCAAGATCCTGGTATACAATTAAAATTTATGTTTACAACATATGCTAGGATAGAAGACTCAAAGTTGAACACGTACTCATGCACCAAGGGTCGGGGCATTACATCCATCCATAAGGGACGAGGTAATTTCACTGGTGGCCACTCAACTTTGTTTCAATTTTACGAAAGTCTTTTAATTATTTTTTATCACTTAAAAGTAACTAAACTTTCACATTGTCACTTAAAAGCCATTTTGGCTCAAACACCTACCATAAATATGACATGGCATAACATTTAATGAGAAAAATCCAAAAAAAATGTCACATAAGCTTAAATGGATCATACCCACTTTAGATCAATTTCTTCCTTTATGTAATTTGACCCATAACCCAAATGCTTTCAATAAAAAAAAATCACATTAGTTTAAAATGATTATCCTATACTACAAAATTCTTGCCTTTTCTATTACATAATGCCCATTTATAATTATTCTATACTAAAAAAATTCTTATCTTGTTTGTATGCCCCATCCGAGTTGTTTTATAATTCTACTGAAGTTAAAATACTACTGTATCCAACTCATATAACATATTTATAATTTTCTAGTGAAATTAAAACAGTATTGTATTCATTTTACATAATATATTAATGTATCTAAGAATACAAGAATAATAATAATGCTAATAAGAGTCTATTTTCACAAAATATGCACTTACAGACTATCTATTGCAATTGTTTAAACAAAAAAAATATTATATTTGTATGATAAAAACCCCACAAAAAATTACAAGAGCTAATTTTGTTAGGAGTGTGTTTTTTTCCCCTATTGAAACCCATTTGGGTTATGAGTCAAATAATATTAAGGAAGAAATGGATCTAAAGTGGGTATGATCCATTTAAGCTTATATGGTATTTATTTTTAGATTTTTCTCATTGAATATTATGCCGTGTCATATTTATGGTAGGGGTTTGAGCCAAAATGACTTTTAAGTAACAATGTGAAACTTTAGTTACTTTTAAGTGACAAAAAATAATTGAGTGACTTTAGTGAAATCTATATATATATATATAAAGGAGGGAAAAAAGAAGGTGATGTGGCACATCTTAGAGAGTACGATTACTATTTATCTATTTTCTCCTTTTTTGGTTTTTCTTCTAATTATTTTTGCTTTAACCTATTTATTAAAATCCTAAATGTACGTTTAGGAGGAAAACGTCTCCATATTAAAGAAGCGTCCGTTCGGGAGAATCAAGGATCACCTTAAGAAGCATCCATTCAACCAGTCCAACAATTTAACTTATTAATGGGGAAGAGAAAGTCTTACTATAAAATTTCTAACGTAAATCAAATCATAATACGTATTGAGTATCTAAAAAATAGTTTTATTGCTACAAAGCATTATTTTGCCCCTTCAACTCCATATCCGTTACAATTTTTAATAGTTATAACTGTTATATAGAAATAACCACGTTGAAACTTTCTTTCTTCACCATTGCCACTTCTTCATATATAGTTCATATCCACACCACAAATCTAAGTTCTTGAAAAACTTTTTTGTTGTTGATATATTTGGTATTGGCTTTGGAGATTGGAGTCATAAATAACAACATTAAGCATTCCGAAATTCACGGGCATGGTAAAACAAAGTTGTGTGTTCACTTGGAATTTCAAACAAGGATTTGGGTGAGTTTTTTTTTGTTTTTTTCTTTTCCTTATGTAGTGCTCCTCTCAATTTATAAAAGATTTGATGAGTTTTGAGATGGTAAAAGTAGATATTAGGAGAAAGAAGCAGACTTCTCGAAAATTTTGTACTATTTTTTTTTCTTGTGGTCCTCTCAATTTATAAAAGAGCTTATGGTGTAACGAGATGAACAAGTATATATTAGGAGAAAGAAGCGAATTTTTTGAAAGTTTCGTAATAAAAATGTGCATGAGAAGACTCTGGGATGGACAGTATAAAAAGAAACAATCAAAATCAAATGGAATAACAAACAAAAAAATTTAAAAAGTCGTTATAGAAGAGGCATGGGAAAAACTCATATCAACCACTCTTGTCTTCCCTTTTCTCATAAAACTCTTTTTCTAATGTTGTCATCTTTCATGGACTTGCCTTAAAATTTATATAGTTTCGGAAGTTTTAAATTTTATTTGGAAATAAATGAATGCATGTTCTTTTGTTCTAATTAATCATTCTTTAATCATCAGGCACCTTTTAACATCCTCTTATCGATAGTCATCTTCTGTTCTTATTAATTTAATTTCTTCTGTTGGCCTAGGCAAGCCTTCTGGACATTGCGTCAAGAAAGTTGTCCTCTATGCACGAAGACTCGAGGCGTGTTTGTTTATGCACATGCCAGTTAGGAAGCATATAGAATATGATTGTTTAGTTAAAGGTACCATTATTAACCTTTTTTTTAATTATTTTCATGTTAAAAGTAAACTCATTAATATGGTCTTAATTACAAATGCTTATATCTTCATAATACAGTTATCTTTTATCATATGGGGTTTTTGCAATGGATAAAAAGATTCATATCAATTCTATGAACAATTGTCAAGGTAAATTGTTTTTACTATATGTAACACTTTTGTTACGTTGTTTTTCGTTGCAGATTAACAGTACATTTATCTTTTCTTACATACTCAACTAAAACATATCAAGTTTCCAAAGATGTGACATATACAAAAATCTCACAAATAGGGATTGAGTATTTAAAAAAGTGAGCAAGTCATGAAGAACCCAACAATATTAAAGAGTTTTACCATATCATTCATGTAAAGAATGCTTGCTGATATATTTGTATATGTACAATAATATTTTATTGCATTTACAGATTTTGAATCATATTGTTTCAAATTAACGGTTTTAAATATACCATAAACTTTTACATGTCATCGTTAACATAGAATGAAAAAGATGCAACTTCATTTGTTTTGTACTTTTTTGCCCCACATATTTCTTTGTCTTGGAAAATCTTAAATAAGAATATAAAATTATGATAGTAATTATTACAGTCGGAGAATAGATAAGATAAAATCATTAAAGAGTAATGTCTAATTTATTTAATCGATCACACAAATTATATAATTATTAAAATCATATTTTAATTTTTATTAATAACAGCACGTAGCGCGGACAAATTAACTAGTTAAAACATAATTGAGTGGTCATCAATGAAACTAATCAATGAAACTAACCCTTCAAGGACGAACAATATTACTTAGTTATTCCTAGTGTAAAGGTAAACTCCTACTTTCTCTCAAGCTCATTTTCTGAAATCTCATATATTGCTCACGTCATTATTGATGTTGTGCTTTGTTTATACATTCTGTCCAGAAACTCATTGCTTATTTCTGGTTCCGATGCTAGGAGAGTCCCTAGCTGTCAAGTCATTCCATGTGTCTTAAGTAGCTCAATTAGATGCATTAACCAGACGTATTATGGAGTCTATCCGAAATTCTAACTCTAGGATTTGAATTTGATGGGTAAAACTTGATTAGGAACAACATTTAAAGCAATACATCCTCCTAAATGCTTTAAGCAAGAAACTAATATGCAAGTTAAGATCACAGCAATCGGCACATCTACTCTCCTAATGCTCTGTATGTAAGGAGATCAGCTCTTCAAACATGAGACGTACAGAGTGTTCTATTATTGAAGCTTTTGGGTAAAATGCACAAGGGCAGCTGAGTATGCATGCTTATTTCTTCTACAGTTTGTTTGCAGTATAAGAGAGGGCAGTTGCCAAATCATTTCTTCTTGAAGAGGAAATGTGCAACCATCCATTCTTCTCCATTGTTGTAGCCAAACAGTTCAGCAACTGAAATGAAAAACGTTCTCCAATAGACAGTCCACTTAACAGCTGAATCCTTCCCATAAGTTGATTCCATTATTGGCTTTATGGAAGTTTTGTTCTGGTCCATTCTCTTAAGCCATTCTTCACTGAAAACGGGTCTACTAATTTAGTTTTTTGATCAAATAGGAGTCTAAGGAGCAAGGATATTCTCGTAAGCTAAAATCCATTAAACAGCATCACAGATGTTTTTTTCCTTTTTTTTTTCTGAAAATATTCAAATTGGAAAACTATATCATTTTATCGCTAATATATATCACGCTCTATATAAGCTCACCTTGTCTGTGCATAATGCTTTCCGTTAACGAGCCAGTGATTAACCACAGAAACATCATCCTGCATAAAAACATAACCTTAAAAACTAAGCAATCACAAAATAGTTTAAGGCCACAAATGCCATGTTCGTTCAACTGCAAAACGCTTGTTTCTTGTATTTTCTGGTAGTTATTAGTCATTTATGTAGGTTTTAATGGATTATGTGATCGAGTGTACTAGATGTAAGCGACAAGCAGCATGTTGGATTTTACAAGCTCACCTGAAAATAAAGGAGGAGATTTGCTGAAGGCATAGTACCTCCACTGAAGAAGTAGCGAGTGATCCAATCATCATCATTAACATCCTGCAGAAAATTATATACTATATCTGTAATTGAAGTAGGGAATGATTGATATTCGAATTTAATCTACTGAATAGATTCGTCATTATCTAAAAACCAATGCATCAGCAGATCAACGTATGTACCTCGAAGTGGTAAGCGAATGCCTTGTGGCAAAAATGATGAACAAAAAGAAGACTATCTGGCTTCATCCATCTGGAGATCTTCTTGAGGAGATCTCCATAGTTCTTCATATGCTATGAAGTGAAAATATTTATTAGCTATATTAGCGTAACTGTAAATTGTAACCCGAGAACAAATACTCTGTTTAAACTTAATACCTCAAACATTTCAATAGACAATATTCGATCATAGGAACCTTCCATCTCAAATGTGCTAATGTCTGCAACTATGATCTCCACATTCTGCAGCTGAAGTTCCCTAAACGCATAAACCACAGGAAAAATAAGATCTTTTTCAATATAGAACTTGATCTTTCCATTATTTTAGAAGAGAAACTATACAAACCCATCTCACTAATCAACGTTTAGAAAATTTTGTCCAGCTATAAGAACACACCACAATGTGTACACAATCCACATAGAGGTGAACATTTTGAGGGAAGACTCTTCTTAAATTAACATAAACAAGATTCTCAGATGAGGTTATTTAATTGATAACTAGATCCAACACCAAATGGATTTCGTAACAGCAAGTTTGAAAGACTAATGAATCAGGACATAGAAATGCTTATATGTTTCCTAAGTCAACATAAAACATAACGACAGTAATGCTTTAGCTCATCAAGGGAAATATAAAAAAGAGTACCGGCATTGCTCTTCAATATGTGCTTTTTGAGTCACTGAATTGCAAATTCCAGTAATTTTGCAGCTACTGTATTTTTGCGCTATGTATAGAGAAAGAGATCCCCAGCCACATCCAACATCTAGTACAGTGTGTCCATCTTTCAACTGTGACCTTTCACAGTATAATTCCATCATTGCTTTTTCAGCATCCTCTAGAGTGCTTGACTTGTCGTGGAAATAACAGCAGCTGCATGTATTAAAAAAAATCAAGTAAGACCATCAGATTATATTCAGCAGATGTTGTGACAAAACAGGATATTGCTATTCTACGCTTAAGTATGACTACAAAAGGAAGATTGGTAATGCAGAAGGAGGGTGAAACTTTACAGTTATGGAAATACTTGCCTGTATTTGAAGTGCTTTCCAAGAACAAACTTGAAGAAAGACGTAGGAAGCTCGTAATGTTGGGACTTCGCCTTCTCAGTCATCACAGCTATAGGCATCTCTCTTAAAGCTGTAAAAGAAGCAGTCAGTCAAAATTCTATAAAGGATGAAGCATGAAATTCCAGGCAAGCAATCGAAGCGCATCCTTATTCGTGTAAAGCATATACTGGACGTAGCACTTTAGTCCTGTTTTCTCCGGTCTACCAGCATATGTACTTAATGCAACTGGTTGGGCATTCTAAGGTGCCAGTGTTCTGAATTTTAGTGTCTCAACACCCAAATTCCACATTATTTTGACACTCATGCCTACAGAATAACAGATAAAGCTATGAACGTAGCAGTATTTCATCATCTTCTGGGCCACACAGCCCTTTGCTGTCATCAGATTACTACTAATAGACAAGTTATTAAAATTGAGCTAAAAGCTGAGGCAAAAGCTGGCCATGTATCATATATTAACAGAATCAAATACTTTATTACTGTGTGTCATATGAAACTCACCTTGGTTTAAATTAACAGAAAGCCTCACTTTTTTTCTAGGAAACAGTCCCTATAGATCTCGTGATACTCGAATACAAAAGAAGGTTGTACAAAATAGAGCATTGTGTTCCAAAATATATAATCCCTGCATTACTTATGCCAATTGATGAATTATTTATACCGAGTTCAATGTGGAAAACACATATGATTAGTAATACCTACATAAAAACAAGTAAATGTCAGAAATGTACTTTAAATTATTAAGTACGACTTAGTTAAATGACAATAAATATTAACTTGTCTTTTAACTAAACAACCCCTAATTACATTCTAAAGTAATCCGTTATCCTTAAGTTTCATTGGGGCAGTAAATCAAGATATCTCGTTCAGCTGAAGTTGGTTACATTCCTTAATCCTTCCTTTGCTAAATCTCAGCTTGTAAAATAGATTTTCTACTGCTTTTGGTTCACATGGATAATCCGCCTCAAATTTTCCTAAAAATTGAGAAGTTAGACTAAATTCTTCAATACCAAGCTCCACCAAAAAAGTGAAACTTCACCATAGAACTCGGAAACAAAGTTTAACACACAATATATACACTGTGCTTCAGTAGTAGTGGAAAAACAATGATTTTCTGAAATTAAATCTGAACTTGAACTTTACAAAAAAAAATGTTAGAGAAAGTTGCGTACAGTGCACAAACTGGAGAAGGTCAGAGAGCTGAAGCTCAGCGGAAGGCTTGTAACTGGAACGAAGTCGGGCAGCTAAGAGCAGTCGTGTGAGCCGCCGTATAACGGCGTCGGGCAGGAGGTTCCGTTCTAGAGAAGACAGCATTAAACGCACCGTAGCATTGTAAGGAACCTGTACTATCGCATCCATCTTTCTGATCTGCTTAAGGACTAAGGAGAAATGAATAATGGCCGCTTTGCACTTAAATCTATCTTTATATTCACTCTTACAGTACAGGGACTTATCTACAAGTTACGGGCACTGCCTCACGAAAAAAGAAAATTTTAAAGTACTAGTACTTTATTTAATAATATAATTGAGTTTAAGTTACATACATGGTTACGACTTACGGTAAAGAATTTTTATACTACATCAATGAAGCAGTGCAAAGATTTTTACCTATTTGGTAAATGGGGATATTAAGAGTTAAATACAATATTATTTTTTCTTCTTGTTTTAATTTATATATCATAATTTGATATGACACATAAATTAAAAAAATATTTATAATGTATAATTTTGAAAACTTTAATGGTCAAATATTCAATTTGTATGGCAAGAAATTTTTTCATTAAAGCTAAAATTAAGTAAAATAATAATTTTATTTTTAAATATAAACTAAGTACACACAAATAAAAAAGTGGGTCTTATAAACAACATTCTGTACCTTCTTTTGTCCAACTTTCCTATTAGATCTTCTCGTGATACATAAAATAGAAAAAGAGGTGTGGTCCACAAGCGAAAACGTTTAGCTTGCTGCTTGCATCTACCAATTGATGATGATTTTTAAGAGCACTCTGTTCCCAGAAACATTTAGCTTGATAAAATTATTCATTGCCACTATATAAAATTAAATTCAAGTTTAAATACATTGGCTATAATTATTCTTCAAAATTCTACGTAATTAAACAATCAAGCAATTATCTCATTTATCTTCTTTTAAAAAAAAAAATTCTCGACATGCACCTTTTGTGAAATTTGTTATATGAGTAATAAGACATAAGAGTATGAATTATTAAATGCTTTATTATAATACTCATACTGCAATAGACAAGTAAATAGTTATAACAAATAAAATGATATTGATAATGTATTTTTTTGGACTGAACAAT
This sequence comes from Nicotiana noctiflora, assembly GCA_032618575.1. Lineage (NCBI taxonomy): Eukaryota > Viridiplantae > Streptophyta > Magnoliopsida > Solanales > Solanaceae > Nicotiana > Nicotiana noctiflora. Next base: position 7,243 of record JASVEL010013428.1, on the reverse strand, counting down.
ATCTCTATGTCACACTCCAACCTCCTGAGATACGACCGACACAAGGCGCCCGAAGGCCCGAAACCAACATTCGTACTCAAACCTTTTATCATGAATTTGGACAAAAAAAATTTTGCGTGCTTGATACAACTGATACTAGTGAGGTCTTTTTTTTATCTTACAAATGTGTGGCTCCCATAATTTTATGGACCCAGATGTGTAAGATATGAGACCACAAATATGTAAGATAAAAAGAAGTCTCGCACAATTAATATAAATTATGTTAGACACAAAATAAAATCACTCAATCCAAATAGACCATGCCTCGTAGTATGGTATATGTTCATAAATGACTGTGAAAGAAACCTTATATATATATATATATATATATATATATATATATACACACACACACACTTAGTGGGCTGTATTTGGTCGGGTCAAGATGGGTTAGGTCAATAAATGGGTCACTGCCCAACCCAGCCCAAAATGTATTTGGGTTAAGATGGGCTGAGTCAAGATGGACTAAACATTGGGTCATAACCCAACCCGTCCAACTTGACCCATATTATAAAATCATGCTCATCTTGCATTAAAAAAAATTTACCTTAAAATATGTAAGTTGACAAATATTTTATGGGTGAAGGTGGGGGTTGGTGGACAGTGTAGAAAAATAAAAAAATATAAAGCATTAAAATTATAAAAAAAAAAAAAAGTTATCCACTAGGCTTAATAATTGAGGGGTTTTGCGATTGAAGGGGAAGGGGGAGTGGGTGGGGATTCAGAAAAATAAAAAATTGAAAATACAAAAAGAAAATTAATTTTTTTTAAGAGGTTTACGTCAGGGGTGGGGGTGGGAGGACGTGGGAGGTTATGGGTAGGGTGGGTGGTGTAGAAAAATAAAATAATAAAAAATTAAAAATACAACAAAAAAAGTAATTTTTTTAGGGGTGGTGCGGGGGTGGGGGTGGGGGGGAGCGGGGATGGGGCATAAAAACTGAAAAATAAAAAACAAAAATTTAAAAATAAAAAAAAAAGTAAAATATTTTTTGGGGTTTTGCGCGGGGTAGGGGTATAGGGGTAGGGTGGGTTAGGTAAGTGAGTGGTGTAGAAAAATAAAGAACAAAAAATTTAAAAAATAAAAAAGTTGGAGCAACTATGTGAATTTCTAGATAAGTTACTTTATTTTGGGTGAGTCTTATGGGTTGTATTTGAGCTGTTAAATGGGTGAGAATCGGTTATAAAAAGTAATGGGTTAACTTGAGCTCAACCCAAATTGACCAATGAGCTAAAATATTTTTAGCCAAATCCATTAATCTCTAGGTTAGTTGAGCGGATTAGATGGATTTGGGCTCAAATTGCTACCCTATACTCTCTCATGATTGTTTTTACATACACACTGTACACTAGTTGCAAGCCTCTAAACGTATCATAATATACAGATGGTAGGCCCCACCATACCCAAAATGATAGAGATACATACTCTAGTACTTATTGACTTAAATACAACTGCTCCGGAGAAGTGGAGTGCGACAACCAACCATTGAAATTGCACCTTATTGGGAAGGACATCACCGGGTTTATTCGCACTTGCGGGCATGGACACAATGCACAAAAGAAAAGAGCATCAGTATGAAAGATGTATTGAGTATATAAAATTGATAATGTATGTAAACCAAGAACCTAACATAAGAGACACGAATACGCCATTTCAACCTGAATACTAAAGACAAGCCAATGAGGGTGTGCACTGCAGTGATTATGAATCATGAATGTATGCGAGTTTTATAAAAGGTTAAATCATTCAATGGGGCTATGCATTTAATATAATATAATATTGTGCAAAATATATAGTTTATCATTATATTATGCAGCAAAATTCCGGTTACATACTTTTTATTCACGTAAAATATTTTACACACTCAACCTTTTAAAAGTGCGTCAGTTAACCAATTTTTCAGATGAAGTGAAAGTCACGCCCAAATAAGATCGTGACATGTGCCATTGACTTTAAAAAGGAAAAAAATAGTAAAAATTACAATTAAAACTCAATTTCTTCATCTTCCCATTTTCTATCTTAAGCACCATTGTTGCTACCATCATGATTGTTTGCGAGAAAGTTCCCAACAACACTAAAATTTTATCACATTATCTAAACAACTAGACGAAAATAATCGAGCAAAAAATTAAGTATAATAACCCAATAATCAATAAGACCCAATTTAATTTTCAAGCTTTTTTCGATACCCAACAATGATAGATTCTAGTTTTTTTACCAACCTTCAATACTACTGTTAAAGCTTTTAAATCTATCACAAGTAAATGATTTTCACAATATTTGGACACTAAACCAATAATAATCGCTCAGATTTAGATCTTAAATTTTATGTTCTTTCAAAAAATCTATTTGGGGAAGAAGACCAGGGGGTTTCCTGTGGGGAGGGGAGACAAAAAATGGGTGTGTGGAGGAGGGGAGTTGGGGCTTCACGCGCTTTGTTTATATGTAAACACGCAAGTGCTATTTGATTAAAAGTAGTTACCTTAGATACACTTTTGAAAAATTGAGTATATAAAAGGTTTTCACGAATAAGAGGTGTGTAACATGAATTTTGCTGCAAGGTTACGGGTAAACTATGCATGCATTTGCCTATAATATGAATATATTTACTCTTTTGGGGCGTATAATCTCATATCGTACCCAGCCTCATAGAGAGCTCGGTAAGGCTTATGCTTTCATCACTTCGTGTTCGTCTTCAAGAGGTCTCGGTCTCAATAGGACTCGGTGTATATAGCTTCAAAAGATCTCGGTAATATCTCATGACGCATCCTTCTGTACCCAGCCTCAAGGAGGTCACGTTCGTACCCTGCCACACGAGGGCTCAATGAATACTACTCATCATATATCATCATACCCAACTGGCAACTGATATGTGGTTGCAAAATAGGTGACGTATCCGGCTAACTATATATCACATCATATCTGCATTACTGATCAGTTGTTGCATAATAGGTTGCAAAATGTGTGTGTGATGCAAGGTTGATTTGAAGAGATATCAAGATCGGACTTAGAATGAATTATATTTCACCACCTTAAAATACCATCCAGAAACATCTCAAACTGGAAATAAAATGCCACCGGCAAAGAACATGAACAACCATGTCAAGAAAGGCTTAAAACAATTCTGTCTTACCCCATATGGATAATTCAGAAGAAGTGCTTACACAAAGATATGCCAAGGAGAAAGCCCGCCTTGCATACATTGTTGAAGAACTAGCCACGCTTCATGAATTCTCACACTTCTATGGCGATTATCTCCACCTCTATCGAACTCTAAAATCAGCGTAACAATAAGGATACTGGATACAATGATAATAACAAGATTCTTTACACTTAATCCTACTAGTTTTCCTTTGACTTAGCCTTGAATCGTTTAGGAGTTCTTAAGGAGCTTATGGGAATTTTGGATGGGCTAAAGGTGGTGATGTCTTCTAGAATGAAAGAGAAATGAAAGAGGAAATCTATATTGCATTTTTATTTCAAGTCCAGAAATTTCAGTGCCCCAAGTGCCAAACAGATCACCCCGCAACGACACTGTGTCCGACGGGGTAGTTGGCAAAAATTGAGCAAATGTAATCAGCACTTTCTTACCATGACGTGTCGTCCGATGATTGATTGTGCAAATAACTTATTAATATTCAACTTCATATGTGGGGGAAAGTGTGGGATGTAACATTATTCCCCTTCGAAACATTGGTCCTCAAATATTGAATCGTAGTCGTTCTTGTAAAATTCTCCAATAATTTTCTATTGTATCTTTGTTATAGTAGTCTTAACATTGTCTCTCGTAGTATGGAACAAATGAGCTTCCCGTATCATTTCTTCTACATTGTTGTTTCTCCAAAATATTTTAACTGAAGCTACCTCTTTGGTTCGCAACTTACGAACTTGACGATCTAAGATAGGCCCAAGAATTATTTTATTAGAAAGGTACTGTGTAACTTGAATATATTCAATAGGGGCAATACAGGATGGATAATCCAAGCACTTCCATAGCATGGACACAGGAATACCGGATGTACCGCTTTCAATTTCGGGGATAAATCAAGCTTATAATCCACTTGACCTACTTTCTGAGTAATTTGATATGATCTGATATACCGGAGATTGAGTTTGCCTTTCTTGCCAAACCTCATCACGCCTTTCATAGGTGAGAACTTCAAGAATACCCAGTCTCCCTAAAAGAACTCTAAATCTCGATGCCGCTTATCTACGTAAGAGTTTTGCCTACTTTGGGAGGTTTTTAGGGGATTCAGGAGAGCTTCGAGGCGGTAAGATTTTTGAAACCGAAACTCGTTATTATTGTATTTTCTACTGATTTGGCAAGGAATATAGGGGAAATAAGGGTTAAACTTGGGGTTTTAGGGTTTGAAATTGGAGACTTGGAATTAGGGATTTGAGGGTTTGTTTGTGGTTCGGTTCTCGTGTTTTTGGTATGTATGAACTGTTGAGTTTTATTTTAAGAGTGAATGGGAAATGAGAGTGTATTGCACCAAGTGAATGAAAAATGAGAGTGTATTGCACCAACAAGCAACAAGTGCCTCTCCCACCAAGTAAATGTACATTCTACCATGTAAGTGCCTCCTCCATGATAGCCTAGTGCTTGTTACATCATGTAAGGGGCGGATTTATCTCAAACAACTGCTATAAATAGAGCACAAGTTGGAGAGAACGAGATAGATCGGAAAGAACACTTGAGATACTCTCTGTATACACTCAATATACACTTGATATACACTCTGTATACACTCGATATATACACTGTATACACTCGATATATACACTGTATACTCTGGAAAAACGAATTGCAATCTCTTTGGTAAGCATTCAACATTGGCTATACATTGCATTCCTTCCTCTCAGAATTTCCATTCGACTTCTGGGTTGTCCTTCTTTCTTCTGCATACTTTTAGCATCAAACAAACCAAAAAGTAAGTGTGATTTGCTACCGAACTTTGTATTCGTCGAAACACTGGGGTTTGAAGTAGCACCACACGAGTGTGTAATTCGTTCTATCCTGGGAGGAAATAATCCATAACCTTGGGTACTAGGAAAGGATTAAATTCCTTAAGGAAAAACTGTTGAATTCAGTGGGCTCGAATTAATTATTGCTTTATTTATATTTACGTTTTATACGCTAATATTTTTATTGTCCAGAATTGTTATTTAAAAAATATAGGATAACAACCATGCCTCAACAAGCTTAAGGAATTTAATAATTTTTATTTCTATATTTGTGTTATCCTTATTATTCTGGAAATTAAAACCTTTGTGGTTTTGTGTACTCCGGTTTTGGAGAGTAAAGCCTTCGTGGCGGTTTGTTGGAGATTAAAATCTACGTTATATTTTTTAACTCCAGTTTTAAAAATTTGTTTGTGTCATTTTTTTCTCCAGAAAATGACTAACGAGAATGAGAATTAGGTTGTTCCAATGGTGACTGCTAATGCCTCAACAAGTCGAACGTCTCCGGCAGCATTGGCACCGGCGGAGAAACCCGGAAAATTTTCCGGGATTGATTTCAAGCGCTGGCAACAAAAGATGTTCTTCTATTTGACTACTCTGAGTCTCCAGAAGTTCATCAAGGAAGATGTTCCTGTGTTGTCCGACGAAACTCCAGAAACTGAACGCTTTCTCGTCATTGAGGCGTGGAAGCATTCAGATTTTTTATGCAGGAATTATATTCTAAGCGGGTTGGAAGATTCTTTGTATAACGTCTACGGTGGCGTAGAAACGTCAAAGGAACTATGGACTGCGCTTGAAAAGAAATACAAAAGTGAAGATGCCGGGTTGAAAAAGTTTGTTGCTGCAAAGTTTTTGGACTACAAAATGGTAAATAGCAAGTCTGTTATTACCCAAGTCCAGGAATTGCAAGTGATTATTCACGATCTCCTTGGTGAAGGTATAAATCAAATTAATATTGATGTTGAAAGTAGTAACCTTAGTATTTTTACTAATGAAAATTTCATTGAAGGTGTTGTTATCAATGAAGCATTCCAAGTAGCAGCAATGATTGAGAAGTTGCCTCCTTTGTGGAAGGACTTCAAAAACTACTTGAAACACAAACGCAAGGAGATGTCACTTGAAGATCTCATTGTTCGGTTGAGAATCGAAGAGGACAATAAAGCTGCTGAAAAGAGAGGCCGTGGAAACTCAACAATAATGGGAGCAAATATTGTTGAAGAGAACAAAAAGAGGAAGAAAGCTTCTGGATCAAAATACAACCCATGAAAGAAGCGGTTCAGTGGAAACTGATACAACTGTGGAAAACCCGGACACAAATCTACGGAGTGTCGTGCTCAGAAGAAAGACAAGAAGAAGGGTCAAGCAAACATGGTTGAAAAACATGATGATGTTGATGACTTATGTGCCATGCTTTTCGAATGCAACTTGGTAGGCAATCCTAGAAAGTGGTGGATTGATTCTGGAGCAACTCGCCATGTTTGTGCAGTTAGAGAAGCGTTTGCTACTTATGCTCCTGTTGGACCCGACGAGACGATTTCTATGGAAAATGCTTCTAAGGCCAATATTGAAGGATGTGGGAAGATATTTCTCAAAATGACTTCCGGCAAAGTGGTGACTTTGAACAACGTCCTTCATGTTCCCGAGATTAGGAAGAATTTAGTCTCTACTGGACTTCTTGTTAAAAATAATTTTAAATGTGTTTTTGTTTCGGATAAGGTTGTAATAAGTAAGAACGAAATGTTTGTAGGAAAAGGTTACCTAACTGAGGGCCTTTTCAAGCTGAATGTAATGGTTGTTGAGAATAATAATAAAATTTCAGCTTCGTCTTACTTACTTGAGTCAAATGAATTATGGCATATACGTTTGAGTCATGTCAATTATAAAACCTTACGGAAAATGATTAATTTGGAAGTATTGCCTAAATTTGAATGTGACAAATCAAAATGTCAAGTATGTGTGGAATCTAAGTATGTTAAACATCCTTATAAGTCGGTTGAAAGGAATTCAAATCCTTTAGACTTAATTCGCACAGATATTTGTGACATGAAGTCAATACCATCTCGCGGTGGAAAGAAGTATTTCATAACTTTTATTGACGATAGTACTCGATATTGCTATGTTTACTTACTTAATAGTAAAGATGAAGCAATAGACACATTCAAGCAATACAAAAATGAAGTTGAAACACAACTTAACAAGAAAATCAAAATGATAAGAAGTGATAGGGGTGGTGAATATGAATCT
>JASVEL010013427.1:0-127080 GCA_032618575.1 Nicotiana noctiflora | reverse complement strand
GTATTATTTATCTCTATTTAGAAAGTCTTCCGCATTTATTAAATTGAATATTTATTTCTCTTGTTGGTAAGTATAAGTATAAAAATAATGATGCGAATAGGATAAAGTTGAATGTATTGGCTTGCCTAGCTACCATGAGTAGGAGCCATCACGATCCCGATGACGGGGGAAACTCCGGGTCGTCACAAGCTCATTGAAAAAGATAGTACTAGTAATTACTCTAGAGAATACTGTGGTTTGTGTGTTTTGAAATTTTGTCGACTCCAATAGTACTATCAAATATAGGACCTTAAACAATTTATTATAGTTTTCAGATCTATCTTTTGAGTTGTTTTGCTCTAATGAATTGATTCTTCTAATGTCTTGGTCATGGACTAGCTAAGATAATGACTAAAGTGACTCATGAAGCACCTACCTAGTTTGATCCCCAGTTGCATACACTGCAGTTGTATGTTTCAAAGCAACAGTATATTTGAAAAATCTAGTATTAGCACCACATGAAAATTTCATATTCTCAGACTTAGAAGCTGCATCACCTGTACATTCGAAATCCTCAAAACCTACATGTTCGTATCATTTCTTGATAAGATAGAAAATCAGCAGTGCTCCCTTAGAAAATACTTCTTCCCTCTCAATTCATCTTGTAGCTTCTTGACTATTACATCCCTGCTTCGGGCCACAGGTGTCTTTTCTGTAAATGATTCGAGCATTGATTTGAGAAAGCTCTTAGTTTCTAACATTTCAGACTTGTCTGATCCTCAACTTGTCATTTTTCAGCATCATGAATCAAAGCTTGTAACATCTTTACAGTTTTTTTCAGCATTATGAGATCTTTCTTGCAGTTCCTTAAACTTGACAAGTTGAGGATCAGACTTTGAAACATATAACTGCTTTCTCTCACTATTGAGGATCAGACTTTGAGACTGTATGACAAGCCATTCCTCCACAGTTTGATCCTCAACTTGTCATTTTTCAGCATCATGAATCAAAGCTTGTAACATCTTTACAGTTTTTTTCAGCATTATGAGATCTTTCTTGCAGTTCCTTAAACTTTTGACTTCCTCAATAGTGAGAGAAAGCAGCTTCTCAAGAAAAGCTTGAACAGTAGTACCAATTACAGATCCGCCATTATTTTTTTCCTCCTTTACAAAGTTTTCATCCTAGAAATAGCCTTATTTTAATTGATTCTTTACCTCATTCCTCATTGTTTACAACAATTTTATGCAAGAGAGAATTAAGCTATCTTGCAAGGATTACAATGGGAAGAGTAAATACAAGTAAACTGATACTACATATGTTGTAAAGATTCATGCCTAGCGATGTACCCTCTTTCTACTAAGTATTTCCTGCTCTTTCAATCGATGCTGGAACCTTGCAAGGCGAGCCTGAAGGCTGACCAGACTTGTGTGTGTTATGATAATTGGTATTCATATTACGTCTTTCATTGAATTCATTATATTTGTAACTGAAAATCTTAAATCAGGGTGATGACTAGAAGCAAATGACAGAATATTTAATTAAAAAGACATTCTAGTTTTTCTCTCCTGTCATCAGTTCACTAATGGTCTAGTTTTCTGGTTTGCCACACTTGAGGCTTTACTACAACATAAGGAAGAAGGGACAAGTTGGGGTTTGGCAAGTAGTGAGGATAGTGAAGAAGTTTAGCTCGTTCAATCTTGTGTTCGTAGTCTTTGTCATATTCATTTGTGCTATAACTTGGAACATTGGGCTTTTCCCTGGAAAGTACTTGAAGTATAAATGTCACTCTGATCACATTCTAAAACTTTACATGTAGCATCAAGGTATATGTCTGAATTTATCTTGCCATTTTAAGCTGTTGATGAACTTATATAGTCTCTTGGGGAGAAAGTATGGTGAAGTTATCAGTGTTGAATAACTTGTGAGCTTGCTTGAGTTTCTGCTATCATCGTCTTAACCCTACCTAGCAATAGTTGTAGCTCGACCAAGGCATTTTTACGGAGTGAACATCTTTTGTACCTTTTTGTTACTCTTATTTTTGGTTTCTTTTGATAATAGTGGTCCTTGTACAACTTTCTTGCAGTACATGAACAATTTGAATTACCTATCCAGCGAAGCTTTCTCGACTATTCCACAAGAACTAGTTCCGGACTTGCAGAACATGCTTTCTGCAACTGAGGCTTTGAGACCAACTGCCATGGGTTTTACAAGTAAATATTGTCATTTATTTTATTTCTCGTGAGGTGTATACACTATTACCAATCCATTCTCTCTGGCTATTGGTCCTGAAGAACTCAATTGGAAAAGTAAAGAAAATAAAAGACTGCTACAACTACAAGTAGCAACATGGCCAAATTTGCTACGGTTGCAAGTAGATATTATCCCTCATTCGTCCTTGGGTCAACATCAGACTAGGAAGATTCTACTTTTCAATAATTTGCGTGATAGCTCAAAGCTTAGCTGTGTCACATAATTGTCAATGCGAATTCCAGATTGATCAACTTGTGCCAACAGTTTCATTTCCTGATAGCGAAACACTAGCATAACCTGCCTTCTCCGTCGATTTCACAAGCTCACCACCTCGATCAAAAACTGCCTCAAGAGCTATAGTACTGTCCAGCTTATCAATAGCTGCTATTATATGATTTGCTGCATTAAAATTCATTGCTAATTCCTGATAAGCAGGAACATCATAGGAGCGATTAAGAGGGACCTTATCTATCATTGCATTATCTCCTCCAACATTAACAATTGAACCTCGAATGACCAGTTTGTTTTTTGCTGTTGCATCATTTAATTTTGCATCTGTTGCTGCGTTTTCCTTAGGTATTTGTTCAGTTGTTGTTGTAGTTATATTAACATTATTATATATGGGAAGATTTTTTAGCCTTCCATCAAACTCTCCAGAATTACCTTTAGCTACACTGGTTTCCACATTGAAAATTTTCACAATATCTATTTGATCACACATTGATTGTATCTTCTGTTGATCATTTAGATTTTCTTTTCTTGCATTCAACTGAAGCCTTGCATTCAACTGAAGGTTCTACATGAATGATATTGATTGGATTCAACTCGATTTTTGACAAAACTGTAGCAGATTGTTTTCCTTGGACTTGTACAACGTAGGACTGGTTTTTGTTAATTTTTGAATCTGTTTCTATGACGTTGTGAATTACCTCTCCCATAATACTTGGTTCTCCATGCACAAAGGTAGTAGGTAAAGGCTCTATTTTGGACGTAAATGTAGCATAATTGCTTGGAATTACCTGGCCATCATACGTTTGTTTAGTATTTGGATGGTAAATTGTTTCTCGTGTGTTTTTGATTACCTATCCCACAGCCAAAAGTTGGGGAGAGGGCGCAGCAGCCATGGCATTTTATGAGAGTTATCTATAACTGTAGCATAACTTTCACTCTTATATATGGGCATTGTAACTTGAGAATCTATACATCTGTTATATATAGTTTTTCTAACTAAAATTTCTTATTTCTTTAACAGGTGTTTGATAATAAAGTTTAGGAGAAAGCCGATCTTTGATGACATAGAGATCAACCACAATTTTGGTTGGAATTTCAAGAAAATTTTACATTACAATCTAGGGATATTATTAGTATATGTTGTTTTTTGCTAAATGTTTATGAACACAATATTGTGACTAGCTTAAATCATTGATATACTATTCAACTAATTAACTGATGTTGATCATTTTGGTATTATTCTATTAAAGCAGCATTATCTATATATTAAGATTTATGATTCTCTAGTTGCAAACTAAATGTAATTTACAGGGACATGTGACTTGTTTCTTTAGGGACCTGCTTTAAACTTCTCTGAATAGATATAATGACCAGGTTCTAGCTGGTCGTGAACGTTTTAACGACAATATTTAAACTAGTCGCAAAAATATTTGAAGGATAAGAAATTTACTAGTCTTGAAATGTTTTAACGACCATCTTTAAACTAGCCGCGAAACTATTTAAGGACCAGAAATTTTGTCCCTAAAAAATGCAAATAACCACTAGAAGTGTGATCCTTAAAAAACATTTACAGTCCAGTTTAAAACTGGTCGCAAATGCTTAATAGCGACCAGCGCATTATCTCGTCCTTAATAACATTTAGCGACGAAGGCTGTAAGGACCAGTATAGCTGGTCGCTATTAAGCATTTGCGACCAATTCGTTACTTTTAGGGACCAGATTTTGGTTCTCTATTGAACATTTTTCTTGTAGTGTTGCTTTTCAAAAGTATGAGTCTTTGGCTTGCCTAGCTGCGATAGTAGGCGCCATCACGAGCCCTGATGGTGGGAAATCCGGGTCGTAACAACGTAGTATATAACGTAGAGGTATACTATTTGGTAGTTGAGCTCTTCCTTGATTTTCAGTTAAAAATTTTGGTCTCAATCATCTCAAATCAACTCCGAATGCGATCAAATTTTAGTATGAACTTCCAGAAGGTACTACAAATATTATTTAACAGCAGCTCTTTGAATCAAACAAGAAATCTTCAAAAATAAAATCTAGCTTCAAGCCCAACAAATGGTAGATATTCAAATATACATAAAAATTTATATCTAGGAATCTTACTCGAAGATAATATAAGGAATATTTTATAGCGCCCACATCGAATCAAACAATAAATCTTCAAAATAAAACTTCAAATTCTGGATCTTCAAGCTTAGTATTGGTGGATATACACACATAAAAATCATAAGAAGAAGAAGTAGAGCAATAGCTTGGTTGACCCTCTTAATGAACATCGATCAAGCAGAAGAGAAGAAGATCCATTTAAGTCCACTACCAACTAAGCTTGCAAAAATGAAGTCAGATATTTAACATTTTGTACTTCATATGAGAAGGCAAATATTTGTGGGCGGGTAAATAGTCTTGATTGCATAGGTATTAAAAATAAATAGTTTTGATTTGGGTTTTTAAGGGTAAATAGTTTGGATTTAATGGGTATAAAGTGATATTTTCCCTTAAAACAACTTCTCTCAAATACTGGTCTAATTGATTAATTATAGTAATTAACCATAATTCTGACGTAGTATGCAATGGTATATTTATTTCTACTAGATGTGACATGAATATAGTATATAGCAAAGCGAATTCAAAAATTACTTTATATCACATATGCCAGTCCCAAGTGTTACTTTTATAATTCTTTTGATACAATATTGTGACTCCGCCACTTGGTTGTATAGTGCTTTACTGAAAGAGATTAATTTTATACTGAAAAAGGAGCTAGAAGCTCTGCATTTTTTCTCTCTCTAGAATGAAAACCTCCCTCAGGGAGAACTGACCATGGAATGGAAATCGAAAGCTGGAGCAGGCGAGAAACAATGGCAGAACAACACTACTAATGGAGGAAAGCAAACTATACCCCAATCCACAGATGCAAAGAAAAAAATGTGCATAAATGTGATACAAGGAATCATTCCGCTGGATCTAGGGAAAGAAATAATGGATCAAACTCCAAATCAGTGCAAATTGATAGATAGAAGTGCGTACAGTAACATGCAAAGCAGCTGGAAGTGTTCATGGGCCAATGCGGTTGAGGAAGAAGCAATAGCGAAAAAAAGGTAGGGGAACTGCAACAAATTGGCAATTCTTGGAGCAAGGTAGTAGTCATGCCCCAAATCAAGGGACCTGACCAGTGACTGACCGGGTAGCCCCAGTCAAGCGGACATGGGTGCCTTTCCTAACCCACGTGTTACCCCTGTATGGTTCATTACTCATAAAACAAAGAATTAACCAATTATGATTGAAATCACACTTTTAACAAATATAACAACACGCTTAGTTTCTTAACAAGTTTACATTTTACAACGCCCGACATATATTTACATAAGACAATGATCCCACAGTTTACTATCTACGGAGCCTCTACGATATACCAGGATGATATAATACTTTCCGGTAACAAGGCTCCGGCTATACCTTACACAAAATCAAAATAAAAATCCAAAATTAAAGTGGCATGAGCCACGCAGGGCCCCGAGAGGAAATGGGCTCACCAAACGGCCAGTGGAAGGTAAAAGAGTGCTATTGCCAATGAACTGAAGTACCTGCTGCGGATCTACCTACAATCACAACACGAATGTAGCACCCCCGACAAAAGGGACATCAGTACACTGGAATTGTACTGGTATGTATGGACAATCTTTATCCCAAGTAAACTCAAGCCATAAACAAATAAATAATGATAATAAAACAACCAATAGATACACCATGAACTAACGAAGCGAGCCAATCACGTTCCCACACTTACTTTGTTTCAAGTAGTCCTTAGCCCATGTAAACGTAGAGATCAACAAGGAAGGCAACAACCAAACATACACAAAAAGCACAATCAAATCAAATAAAGGGGCAATTAGTGCCACACAGGTTGCAAACTCTCCTACTGTCTCCTTTTACAATTTCACATCAATGATTTCACAATTGTATTCATATCAATGTCAATGGCGATTTCGATCGCTTTCCACCCTTATTACCTCGGCCAACCTTATTACCTCGGTCACACTTATCACCCCAACTCACACCTTATTACTTCATGTTGCGGCGCGCAACTCGATCCCACCGTACAGTTGCAAATCACAACCATCACAACAATCACAAACAACAAACAATAACACTACACAAAGATCACAAAAAGGGGAAACAAGCGACTTACAAATTTGTTCATGTTTTCCAAATACTTTTCAAGCCGGTACCATAACAAGTTTATAATGTTTCTATATCCGAGAGTACCAATCCCATTATGTTCAACAGTTCAGCAACAAGTCGAGTTGTTTCATTAGATTCCCACAAGAAGCCAAGTATGCCATCACTACTATTGTCCTCAATTTTTACCAATTATGATTTCCTTTTTCATCATTCGGTTCACATCCCATACCACACAAGACATAGTTTAAACCAATTTAACACCCAAAAACTAATTAAAAAGAATTACACAACAATTCTGATAACTGTAACATACCAAATGATTTGTACATATAAGGGCGATTTCACAAGGATCAAAGTTAGCCATACATACCTGGAGTCGAATTTACTTTCGTCAATCTCCGACTTTAAGTTCACCCAAGTTATCTTATGTTACCAACTCCGCATTTGCAAACTCTTACTCCTATCCACTCATTTTTACTAAATTTCAAGATTAAAGAACATGCGTGAGTGTTAAATTTCTATTTTCAAAAGCTAATGCATGAAAATCATTCTTTCCCTTTAAAACTGAAAATCAAGGAAAAATGGCTAGGTTTTTTTTACCTTTAGAATTTGGGGAATAAGACACTTGCCCTAGGATTTTCCGAACCAAGTGACTAGAAAACGATCCTTGAAGATGTTAGGTTTCTCTCTCAAGAATCTCTCTTTCCTCTCTCCTGTTTTGCTAAGAAAATATGAAGAAATGAAGTTTTGGGGTGTTTTATTAAAGAAGAGATCAACTTAAAATTTTAGAAAAATCTGGGGCGAGTGAAATCTGCGTTCGCATCTGTGATCGCAGAATCAACATGCGGTCCGCACAATGGACCGCAAAATTGCTCCCAAAAATCACATGTTCTGTTACAATATGCGACAAGAATGTGGTCCGCATTCGTGTTCTTCGGTCGCAGAATGCACCGCAGAATTGACCCTCAAAAACCCTTAAGGAATTATGCCATGGTTTTGCGGTCTGCATTTTTGTTATGCGATCGCATATTGGACTGCATTTTCAACACTAAATTTGGAAAATCTTCTGTTACACTCTGTGGTAGGAATGCGGTCCGCATAGCAGATATGCGACTGCATTCTTGACCGCAGAAATGATATTTTCTGGAAAAATTTATTCTTTCGATTCTTAAAGCTCAGATCACCACTAAACGTCCGTACCGCAGTGAGAAAGCTCACCGCGAAGAATTCTACACATTCCTAAAATAATATTGGACCTTGACACCACGAGCTACTAGGTTTTAAGCACGAAATATATGGGGCCTTACAGTAGTAGGGCCAATTCCTCAAACTGAAGGAATTGAATGGAGTAATGTGGAAATGACACAACAGAATGTGAAGATCACAATTGAAGACATCCAGGAAGGGGTCGAGTATTGGAAAACTGTCGTGATCTACTATATGCTGGGATCCAATCCCCCGCTATTAGTTATGGAAGGATATTTCAAAAGAATCTGCGGAAATAGAGGAATTGACAAAGTTGCAGTAGTGAATAAAGGTGTGTTCCTTGTTAGATTTCAATTAGATAAGGAGTCCAAATGTTTGATAAAAAGACAATAGTGTTCAAGCCTCGGAAGCAAGATATTGATATGAAGAGGGAGACTATTGACAGGATTCCAATATGGATCAGACTCATTGGATTGGATATCAAATACTGGGGAAAGAGTGCTTAAACAACAATTGCATGCATGGTGGGGAAACCACTGAAGGCAGATAGTGCTACTTCACAGAAGGAAAGGCTCACATTTGCTAAGATACTTGTTGAGGTATCAAATAACCAATAGTATCCTTCAATGATCATATTTGAAAATGAATATGGGAAGATCATAGAGAAACAAGTAATGAATGAATGGAAACTAGTGCATTGTCCTACTTGCAACAATTTTGGCCATGAACACGATGATTGTAGGAGGAATATGAAGAGGGGGGAAGCAAAGAAGTATTCAAAAAACCAACAAGATGAACAGAAATTGGATGATAAAGGGGAGCAGAATAAAGAGAGCAATGATAAATCAGATAATGTAAAGAACAAAGAAAAGGAGATAGAAGGGATGGTGCAGCAAAAGAGGAAAGGGAAAAGAAATACAGTCATGAGAGCAAAGGATATGACTTTGTCATTGGGGAACACATATGCAGTATTAGCAAAGAGCACTCACGAAAATGCTAAAGGAATTGGAAGTGAAGCAAGCTCATCTAACCCTTGAGATAAGCATGCTAGTAAGGGCTATGACACTAGAAAGGGTGGGTCAACCCCCTACCCAATGGACAATATTGGATGCTGGAATGTAAGGGGCCTAAATAGGGCAGCTAAGTAGAAAAAAGTCAACCTATTTCTGAACAATATTAAGGCTGGACTATTTGGGCTCCTGGAGACAAAGATTAAGAGAACAGAGGCTCAACAAACCTCTCTTAATCTTTTTAATGGTGGTTATTCAGTACAAATCTGCATAAACATCCTAGGGGTAGGATTTGGTTATTATGGAAACCTCACATCTCTGAGGTATCAATAAGTCTAAAAATTAATAAAAAAACAATTATGTATTAGGAAGAAGAAAAACAAGAATAGAAAATATAGTGCATGAATAGGATTGGACTTTTAAAAAATAAGGGATGAGCCTCATTACAAAAAATGAAAACACACGGGGCCCCCAAATAAATTTCAACGTAAAATTCTAGACTCGGAAGGACCGTTTAGCGAATTTCACGGTCTTTCCCAAAGTTAATAAAGACGTAGACATGCTAGGCGTGATTTATAATATTACATTCCTAATACGGGTGCACATTTATGTGACCCAAATCTTAAATCCCGGCGAAGCTGAAATTCATTAAAGTCACAGGCGTACTAGTGCGGTGTGACTCGAAATGCTTTCTCGTGACGTCGCAATTCTTAAAAATGAAAAAGCGAGACATTAATAATACATAAAAATTGAAGCATATAAGGAAATCAGATAAAAACAAATACAGCAGTTGAGCGAGCGTGCTAGAACCACAAAATCCGGGAGTGCCTAACACCTTCTCCAAGGTTAACAGAATTCCTTATCCGGATTTCTAATTTTGCAAAATGTTAAACAGAGTCATAATTTCCTCGGTTCGGGAATAAACCGGTGAATTGAGACACCATTATTTTCCCAAGTGTCGACTCTGAAAATAAATAAATAAGTCCAGTTTCGAATGTACTTTAACTGGAAAAACCCCTTCCCTATTATTATTATATCCCTTCCCCGGGTGTAGTAGTAATTAGTGGCACATACATTTCGGTAAGTGAAAAGAAAAAGAGGTGTGATAGCTAAATCTACATGCCAATGGACATGATCAATATAATGCTTCATACTGAGTGCCTCATGTGCACATAATCCCAAATGCTTGTGCACTCAGTATTGTATACGGCTCATGGCCTAGGGAAGATCCACCTAGGAATATATATGGCTCTGATAGTATTCACTCAGTACAGAGAAAGGGCAATTCATCCCTATAGAGATGATCCATCTCCAGATAATGGTATTAACCTCACAACCACTCGGTATTGTATATAGCTCACACGACCTAGGGAATAACCATCCCGAAACATATATATCACTGGCTTTCATTCTCCAATACCGAGAAAATATAGACCAATCCAGCCTCATGGAGAAGATCAATCTCCAAACCAATGGAAGATCCATCCTTGAATATAATCAATCGCGCTCACTGTGGGTGTGTTACTGTGATGACCCAAAGGGTCATCACTTATTTAATTAATCATTTCGAGCTTTCGAGGCCTTGAAAACCTCATTCTATGTTGCCTCGATTTACGTGCACGATCCGAGCATGTAGCCGGAAAGATTTTGTGATAGAAAATATGAATTCTATGAGAAATTTGGATAAAAATGATATTAATATTGATATGGTTGACTTCGGTCAACATTTTTGGTAAACGGACCCGGACTCGAGATTGGATGGTCCCGAGAGGTCCGTAGGAAAATATGGGACTTGGACATGCGTCCAGAGTCGAATTCTGAGGCCTAGAGCCCAAGTTATGAATTTTTATGTGAAATTATTTTTGATGTAATTATTAAAGGAAATAAATTAATTGACCTTGGTATCGGGCTCGTATTTTGGTTACGACGCCCGGTACAAGTCTTAAATATGATATATGTGATTTCTGTAAAGTTTGGTGACATTTGGATGTCGTTTGAGATGTTTTGGACCTTGAGTCCCAAATTTGAAAGTTTTGAAAACTAAAGGTATGAAAATCATGCATTTGAGGCTTGATTTGATGAAAACGAGGTGATATTGGCGATGTGATCGCACGAACAAGTTCATAATGTGTTTTTGAGGTTGTGTACATGTTTGGTTTGGAGCCCGGGGGCTCGGGTAAGGATTTGATAGGCCGTTGGATGAAATTCTGAATTTTTGAACTGCTGGTTTTTCACCCAGCTGTTGGCTTCGCAATTGCGAAGTATTTCTCGCAATTGCGATGGGGACAGGCTCGCAAATGCGAGCATTCATCGCAAATGCGAAGCCCCCTTTGGCCCAGCCTTGTTCGCAAATGCGAACAATTGTTCGCATTTGCGAAGGTCCCCGGTGCCAGCCTATGTTCGCAAATGCGAACAAAAGTTCGCAAATGCGAACATTTCCCATTATGCCTTGGTTCGCAAATGCGAACCATTGTTCGCAAATGCGAACACTGCCTTATACAGCATGTGTTCGCAAATGCGAACATTAGTTCGCAAATGCAAACTGTTCGCAAATGCGAACTTCCCACCCTTGGCTTAATTTTCAAACTCCAGAAATTGGTCGGGGTTCGCAATTGCGAACCCATGTTCGCAAATGCGAACACAGAGACCTGAAAAACACGAATTTCAGGTCATTTCTTCACATTTTTACAAAACCAAAACACCCATTTGCGATTCTTCAAGGATTTCTTCTTCATCAAAACGATTGTAAGTCACTTTTTACTTAATTCTTTCAATTCCTAACATCATTAAACATGTTTTTCATAAGAAATCAATGATTTTCATGGTAGAATTCTTGTTTTGTTAGAAAATAGGGTTTTTCATAAATTGGGGAATTGGACCCCGAATTGAGGTCCGATTTTGAAACAAATTATATATATGAACTCGTGGGGGGATGGGTAACCGGATTTTGGTCCTAACCCCGAATTCCGACCATGTGGGCCCGGGGTTGAAATTCACTATTCATGGCAGAATGTTGTAAAAGTTGTATTTGGTATTAAGAATTAGTTTGTGGAGTAGAATTGATGATATTAAATCAATTGAGTATAGATACGGTTGGATTGGAGCCAAATTGAAAGAAAAGACATTTCCACGGATTGAATTGTTCATAAGCATTCGAGGTAAGTGTTTGTTCTATCCTAGCTTGAGGGAATAAGATTATGTGTTATGTGTTATGTGATCGAGTGCGGTGTATGGGCTGTGGTGACGAGCATCCATACGCTGGCGTCTAGTATTGTAAGGCCCCAGAAAATTTCGCTAAGTAACATAGGATTCCGTGGTGCCATGTAGGCTAATTATTATATTTTATGTGCTATGAACATGATGGACATCAATTAGACTTGATAAATATGAGTATGAGTCTTATGGTAAGTGATATTAGGTCCAAATGAAAGCCCAAGTGTAAGCCAAATAGGAAAATTTTCGAAATAGGCCAAATTTCCAAATGGATTCACACAAGGCTCCACTTTAAACGACCATAGATAATTATGTATAAGGTTTTATGTGGTGAATAGCATATCAAATGAAAGCCCTTTGAGTCTAGTTTCCAACGCTTCAAACCGTTCGTCATTTGGACATTCCTACACAAAGTTATGATCAAATTACCAAAGGCTGGAAAATGCGATCGTGTGTCAGGTCAAATCTGCGATCCGCATTTCTACTCTGCGGTCCGCATGTTCGTTCCGCGGTCCGCATTTTGACCGCAGATTGAACCAGTGTAGCTCATTTTTGGCTGCCGATTTTGCGGTGCATTTTGCGGCCCGCATGTCCATTCTGCGGTGCATTCTGCGATAGCAGAATTGACATCGCAGGGTTATTTGTTTTATTTTTATAACCCGACCCCATTTCAATATATAGGCTTTGGGGTTCATTTTGGGGTCATTTCTTACTGATTTTAGAGAGAGGTGAGAGTATTTTAGAGAGAGAAGGAGGAACCCAACATCTAAATCATCCAAATCTTGCATCAATCTTCAAGAATCAAGAACCCAATAGCAAGTTCTTCATCTAAGAGGTAAGATTCTATACCCTAGGGTTTTAATTTCGAGTTTGGTGTATAAGATGAGTTATTGAGGTATGATTCTTGGGTTTATTAGTATTGTGTATACATGCATGTACAACTTAGGTTTATGGGAAGATTGTTTAACTTGAATAACTAAAGATTGGGTTAGGGAATGAAGGAAGTCTTAAAAAGGGGATTCGAAATCAAGATGCTCAACTAGTGTTTGATAAATTGTTCAAATGAGCTAGTTTCATGAATATCTTTCTAATATGTGTTTAAATTTGTTATGTTTCATAGTAGATTGGAATTGCTAGAGTTTTTGGAGTGTTGTAGTAACTTAAGGAAAGCTCAATCGAGGTATGTATGGCTAACTTTGATTCTTGTGAAATCGCCCTTATGTGTGCAATTCGTTTGGCATATGTTAATTTGAGAGATTGTGTGTAATTTGTTGATTTTGTTGTTGGGTATCTAATTGATGTTAAACTACATGTGGTGTGGTATGAAATATGAATTGAAAGATAATAAGGGAATTGGAATTGGTGAAGAATTGTGAATAATGGTTATGATGGCCTATATGGCACCTTGTGGAAAAGAAACGAAACACTTGAAAATTGGTTTATTGTGGAAAGAGACGAAACACTTGAATTGTGGAAAATTGTTGAACATACTTGTGTGAATATTTTTGATTATGGAAATATTGTAACTTGGTTGTGATATTGGCTTGATAAGTAATTGAGAACATGAAACAATGTGCAAGTTGCTTATTTGAACTTGTTGAAAATTGTGTGTAGTGCCTTATCTGTTGTTTGAAATTGTTGTGTTTTAAACTGTAAGGCGGGGTCGTGTTGCGCGCCGCAACGTGAGGAAATAAGGTGTGGGTTGGGGTGATAAGGGTGGCCGAGGTAATAAGGGTGGTCGGGGGTAATAAGGATGGAAAGCGATCGAAATCGCTATTGAAAATTGATATAAAAATCAATAATGTGAAATTGTGAAAGGAGACAGCAGGAGAGTTTGCAACCTGGGGGGCACTGATTGCCCCTATGTTTGACTACTTGCAATTTATGTTGTTGATTGGTTGTTGTTCTATTTGTTGACCTTGAATGTTCTTATGTTGAGGCTTATCTGAAATGAGTAAAAGGTGGAAAACATGGTTGGTTGGCTTGATTAGTTTTAATGTAATTTAATGGCTTGAGTTTACTTGGGACAAAGTTTGTCCATACATACCAGTACAATTCAAGTGTACTGACGTCCCTTTTGCCGGGGACGCTACATTCGTATTATGATTGTAGGTGAATCGGTAGCAGGTACTTCAGCTCATCGGCAGTAGCATCCTTCATCTTCCACTGCCCGTTTTGGTGAGCCCCTTTCCTTTCGGGGCCCTGCGTGGCTCATGCCACTCTTGTTTAGACTTTATTTTGATCTTGTGTAAGGTATAGCCGGAGCCTTGTTACCGGCAAGTATTGTATCCTCCTTTGTAATCCTAGAGGCTCCGTAGACAGTAAACTGTGGGACTATGGCCTATGTATGTATATGTATATGTCGGGCGTTGTAAATTGTAACTTGTTAGTAAATAAATTGTATGGTTATGTTTGTACATTGTGAAATCGGTTATAATTGGCAAGATCTCTGGTTTTTGAGTAATAAACAACACAGGGGAATCGCGTGGGATATAAAGGAACCCAGGTCCGCTTGACTGGGGCTACCTAGTCAGGCGCCGGTCATGTCCCTCGATTTGGGGCGTGACAAACTTGGTATCAAAGCCTAAGGTTTTTAAGTGTCCTAGGATGTCTCGGAGCTGTGTCTAGTAGTGCCCTTCTTATCGGTGTGTTGTCGACCACATCATATAAGTTGGGGGCTGCACGGACATTTAGGAATTTACCAATTTCTTTGATATTCCAGATCGTGCGATATGGCTCAAGATAGGGAGCTAATTTTCTCTCTAAGTATTACTCTCAAGATTGGTAATTTTGATACCATAATTTGTGAATTCGAAGCATGTAAGGTGGGATTTAACCCACCATTGAGTCCAAGTGGATTACCCAAGGACTTGTTAGGAGAATGTGTTGAGTCATGGAGTGATTGGTAGAAGTTGTTGTTATGGAGAGTACCCTCGTTCTTACTAATGTCATTGTACCACCAGATCATGTAGTATTTCATCAGTATGTACGGCTAAAATCCCTTCTCTTAGAAAATAAGCTTCCATGGTGCTCGCATAAATGTTGTAGGTTCAAAATATAATTGATGCAGTACCCGTTTTGTTATGTTAAGTGAATTATTGTTGTGAAAATATATGTTGGAGGTACTTTTTCATTTGTTTAATATATTATTCTTGGTAGATGAGGATATGTAAAGAATGTGAACTATGTGCTAAAATGTCTAGACTTCAAGTCAAGTTTGAATTGATATTTTGATGCCAAATTTTGTGAGAAAACTTGTTATGGTTGATTCTTCCAAAATGTTCTTACGTGTACCAAAGGTATTTGATTGATTGCGTCTTGTTGTTGGTAATGTATAAAGATGTTTGGAAATGAAGTAAGTGATTCTGTACATGTGGTAAGACTAAATGTTGGACTCTAGCTGTGATTGATACTTTACATGAATTGTTGTTGTGACCCGATATTTGTGAAAGATGCATTCCAATATGATCAATGTGATATTATTGACATCTTAAAATGGGTTTTAGAAGTATGAATCATGTATTCAAATGTGAAGTCCTCTATGCATAGAGATGTTGAAATAAGTCAAATGCTTTTGAGAAATAAGTATAGACAATGTGTCGAGAACTCAAAATGAAATTGTACCTGGTGATACTTGTGACATGAGGGAATATGAAACAGATTATGATGTTGATGTGAAATATGAGAAAATGATGTGAAATGCGAGGAAGAAGAGATTGTGTTATGAAATGTGGCCTAGTGCCAAGTCTGATGTGATAATTATGGCCCCAAGAGTCGATGGACTAATATACGTAAAAATGGCATGATTCTTTTATTCGATAATGTGGTGAATGTTTAAAGTTTTTGATTTGTACTTGTGATTTCCTTATTATTGTATGAAGCGCATATGTGAATAATTTTATATGTGAACCCTATGGAAGGGCTTTGAAATGCAGCCTAGAGGTATGGTAATTATGTAAAAAGCTATGTGATCCATTTTATTTGGTAATGTGGCGATTGTTTAAACTTTTTGTTAAACCCTTATGATCTCCTTGTCCTTGCATCGATATATTCTTAAAAGGAATCCAAATTACAAAATAATTCATGAACATGCATACTCTTTGAATGAGACGTATTATCTACAAAGCCTCCCTATCATAGTTCTATTATTCACCACCTCCTATGGAATTGAGCTCTATAATTAGGTTCCAGAATTGAGTTATAGCACTATTGATACTTCCCACTTGTTTTTCCTAAATTCTCAACAAAGGACTATTCCTGATGAATTTCTTACAGAAACTTTTTATTTAAATAGACAACATTTGCTCACTCGTGCCTACACATGCACCATCATAAAGTTTGTACATGTGGTGTCAAGTTCCATGCAAAGTATCCAAGATTTGTGATCCTTCTCGAGTCACTCTTTTCTCAGTTGTGTATATGGCTTATATGGCTTGAACAGCCAATCCACTCTTTTGCAAGTAACATCATGAAAACCTTCTTACTATCAAGAAACGTGAAAGCATGCATCTACACTTATCCTACAAGTACATGTCAATCGAAATGGTCAATGTGTGCATAAAGTTTTTCTAAAAATTGAGATCCTCACATCCCATCATAGGAAAGATCTTGTGTCGTCATAATTTTTGTTTCCACTTGAGATATCCCGTAGTAAGTAGCTCACTTGGTTTCTAGTATCGTGGTTGCCCGTGATGTAGAATTGTATTGTAGTTTGGAAGATAGTATAGCATAGGCATGTCCAACTCATAACGAATGATTATTCTCTCTTTATGTCTCCACAATGTGTTAATTGTATTCCTTATTTAGTGAAGTCGTTGTGCTAGAACCCAACACTTGTACGATAACCATGAGAGAACGTGTCTTCTATGTATCACTATGACACTTCCTTTTTCAAGTCAAAACATATGGAGATCTCATCATGAACATGTTGATTTGAATGAAAAACAATGGTCGTAGTTTTTAGTTTCCTCGTATATGATCAATTACCAAGAAGTGTTAAGTTGTCTAGAATATGGTAATCTCATAAGCGTTCAATTCTTTTCATCCTTATAGGCTTGTGGCATAGATTCTGTGTGTCAAGTAATGTTAAGAGTGTAATTCATCGACGGATTTTTCCTACACTTTAGGAAATGAGTGGTTCACGTGCTTGAGTATTCCTCCTTAATGATTCCTATTTCCCATGTACTACTTACTCTTATTCCTCATTTATGTATTAATTGAGGTAGTCACAATGATTAACCATGTCAGTATTGTTAGTAGTAACATTTTGTGTCTCTTAGTATACGACCTCATATAGTACTCTACCCAGTGCATTAATGGATTCTTGAAGAACTCCAGCCTGATCTTGAACTTTGTTGTTCCTCATTGATTAGATCCCGATCCATTGAGCATTGTAAGTTTAGACGAGTCAAAGATGAAGCTTCACAGTGTGGTCACATGTATGTTGGATAGGTAATTTTATGGTCAGTTTATGAAAGCACATCTTAGGGTAATTATTAAGGGTCATCAAGGGTTTAGTGTGAGTGTACCCCTAAAAATGTTATGTGAGTTGATAATAAAAGTAACATGACTGTATTACACATTAGGTTGCAATAGGTGTATGATATTCCCCGTAATTGTTCCTCATGTACTTTGTGTTTCCATATGCTTATGTCTAAGAAGATAGTGATAAAAAAAATGTGGGTACGAATTGACTCGATTGCACTATATGATCATGATGCACTACTAGTAAGACTCGTGATGTCTTGATTTCATATGGACTGTTGATTGAAAGGAAATTATATTCTTGTTGATGAACACCTTTGCGATTACATTAATGGTTGGTAAGGACTATTATGAACACATGGTTGTTTGTTTAGTATGAATTGATATCCTTGATGGTATGGTGTCAAGTTATGGAATTGTGGGTTATTGTTGTTATCATGAATTGCAATATCCAGTGGAGTGTAAATTGTACAGTGGAAGTTATAAAAAGGTAAAGTCAATGGATAGTTATCTCATGCAAGATGTTTATCTGTCATCCTTATTATGTATGTTTGGGAGTTGATATTATTTTTGAGAAGGTGTTATGATAATGATTGTAAGTCGATAATGTCGCGTAGGAGGATAAATGTGCCGTGGAAGGAAAGTACTTTCGTTTGATTACATACCAGTTAGTTTTGACTTGGAATGTACCATATAGATATTTTGATGTAAAACTGTGCAGTCCATGTTCTGGTATCCATATGTTAATGTAGTTCTTATAATACTGGGACTAGGATTGTGGATATATACATTGTGGTGATATGTACAGTTGTGGATGTGTGGTTAAGAAGATTTTGGTGATTCTCTGGCAGGTGGATAGGCCTAGTTACAAAGGAAACTCTGCCGAAATTTTTGAAAAATTTATGAGTTAGTGAAAATTTTGAGACTAGAGGTAGGTTAGAAAAGCGATGTGTGATGTTGAAGTGTTTGGGAAGACTATACACCTCATTCGAGGACGAATGATCCTAAGGGGGGGAGAATGTAAGGCCCCAGAAAATTTCGCTAAGTAACATAGGATTCTGTGGTGCCACGTAGGCTAATTATTATATTTTATGTGCTATGAACATGATGGACATCAATTAGACTTGATAAATATTAGTATGAGTCTTATGGTAAGTGATATTAGGTCCAAATGAAAGCCCAAGTGTAAGCCAAATAGGAAAATTTTCGAAATAGGCCAAATTTCCAAATGGATTCACACAAGGCTCCACTTTAAACGACCATAGATAATTATGTATAAGGTTTTATGTGGTGAATAGCATATCAAATGAAAGCCCTTTGAGTCTAGTTTCCAACGCTTCAAACCGTTCGTCATTTGGACATTCCTACACAAAGTTATGATCAAATTACCAAAAGGCTGGAAAATGCGATCGTGTGTCAGGTCAAATCTGCGATCCACATGTTCGTTTTGCGGTCCGCATGTTCGTTCTGCGGTCCGCATTTTGACCGCAGATTGAACCAGTGTAGCTCATTTTTGGCTGCCGATTTTGCGGTGCATTTTGCGGCCCGCATGTCCATTCTGCGGTGCATTCTGCGATAGCAGAATTGACATCGCAGGGTTATTTGTTTTACTTTTATAACCCGACCCCATTTCAATATATAGGCTTTGGGGTTCATTTTGGGGTCATTTCTTACTGATTTTAGAGAGAGGTGAGAGTATTTTAGAGAGAGAAGGAGGAACCCAACATCTAAATCATCCAAATCTTGCATCAATCTTCAAGAATCAAGAACCCAATAGCAAGTTCTTCATCTAAGAGGTAAGATTCTATACCCTAGGGTTTTAATTTCGAGTTTGGTGTATAAGATGAGTTATTGAGGTATGATTCTTGGGTTTATTAGTATTGTGTATACATGCATGTACAACTTAGGTTTATGGGAAGATTGTTTAACTTGAATAACTAAAGATTGGGTTAGGGAATGAAGGAAGTCTTAAAAAGGGGATTCGAAATCAAGATGCTCAACTAGTGTTTGATAAATTGTTCAAATGAGCTAGTTTCATGAATATCTTTCTAATATGTGTTTAAATTTGTTATGTTTCATAGTAGATTGGAATTGCTAGAGTTTTTGGAGTGTTGTAGTAACTTAAGGAAATCTCAATCGAGGTATGTATGGCTAACTTTGATTCTTGTGAAATCGCCCTTATGTGTGCAATTCGTTTGGCATATGTTAATTTGAGAGATTGTGTGTAATTTGTTGATTTTGTTGTTGGGTATCTAATTGATGTTAAACTACATGTGGTGTGGTATGAAATATGAATTGAAAGATAACAAGGGAATTGGAATTGGTGAAGAATTGTGAATAATGGTTATGATGGCCTATATGGCACCTTGTGGAAAAGAAACGAAACACTTGAAAATTGGTTTATTGTGGAAAGAGACGAAACACTTGAATTGTGGAAAATTGTTGAACATACTTGTGTGAATATTTTTGATTATGGAAATATTGTAACTTGGTTGTGATATTGGCTTGATAAGTAATTGAGAACATGAAACAATGTGCAAGTTGCTTATTTGAACTTGTTGAAAATTGTGTGTAGTGCCTTATCTGCTGTTTGAAATTGTTGTGTTTTAAACTGTAAGGCGGGGTCGTGTTGCGCGCCGCAACGTGAGGAAATAAGGTGTGGGTTGGGGTGATAAGGGTGGCCGAGGTAATAAGGGTGGTCAGGGGTAATAAGGATGGAAAGCGATCGAAATCGCTATTGAAAATTGATACAAAAATCAATGATGTGAAATTGTGAAAGGAGACAGCAGGAGAGTTTGCAACCTGTGGGGCACTGATTGCCCCTATGTTTGACTACTTGCAATTTATGTTGTTGATTGGTTGTTGTTCTATTTGTTGACCTTGAATGTGCTTATGTTGAGGCTTATCTGAAATGAGTAAAAGGTGGAAAACATGGTTGGCTGGCTTGATTAGTTTTAATGTAACTTAATGGCTTGAGTTTACTTGGGACAAAGTTTGTCCATACATACCAGAGTACAATTCAAGTGTACTGACGTCCCTTTTGTCGGGGACGCTACATTCGTATTATGATTGTAGGTGAATCAGTAGCAGGTACTTCAGCTCATCGGCAGTAGCATCCTTCATCTTCCACTGCCCGTTTTGGTGAGCCCCTTTCCTTTCGGGGCCCTGCGTGGCTCATGCCACTCTTGTTTAGACTTTATTTTGATCTTGCGTAAGGTATAGCCGGAGCCTTGTTACCGGCAAGTATTGTATCCTCCTTTGTAATCCTAGAGGCTCCGTAGACAGTAAACTGTGGGACTATGGCCTATGCATGTATATGTATATGTCGGGCGCTGTAAATTGTAACTTGTTAGTAAATAAATTGTATGGTTATGTTTGTACATTGTGAAATCAGTTATAAATGGCAAGATCTCTGGTTTTTGAGTAATAAACAACACAGGGGAATCGCGTGGGATATAAAGGAACCCAGGTCCGCTTGACTGGGGCTACCTAGTCAGGCGCCGGTCATGTCCCTCGATTTGGGGCGTGACAAGTATGACCGTGAGTCGTTGGAAAATGATTATTTTGAGATATATTACAGATGAATTGTTATTGTTCTCCCTTAACTGTGATTGTTATTTGGGTGAGGAAGAGTGATAATGCACGAAGGGTGATGCCGTGCCATGTTTATTTATTTATGCACGAAGGTTAATGTCGTGCCATGTTTATTTATTGATTATGCACGAAGGATCATGCCGTGCCCTATTATTGATTATGCACGAAGGATCATGCCGTGCCCTATTATTGATTATGCACGAAGGATCATGCCGTGCCCTATTATTGATTATGCACGAAGGATCATGCCGTGCCCTATTATTGATTATGCACGAAGGATCATGCCGTGCCCTGTTATTGAACCATGCACGAAGGATCATGCCGTACTTTGGATGTGATGATGAGAATAAAAGCACGAAGGGTGATGCCGTGCAACTGCTTGCTATTTCTTG
The DNA here is from genome assembly GCA_032618575.1 of Nicotiana noctiflora. NCBI lineage: Eukaryota > Viridiplantae > Streptophyta > Magnoliopsida > Solanales > Solanaceae > Nicotiana > Nicotiana noctiflora. Next base: position 105,537 of record JASVEL010013427.1, on the reverse strand, counting down.
AAGTGATATTACTTGTGTTTACATTATACTTTGTTTTTCCTTGTGAAATTATTAGCTGTGATTAATTGTTGAATTCTTTAAGGTATTCCTTATTGTGTTAATACTTGATTATTTCTTGTTATTTTGTGGTACACATATATATATATAATGAATTGCACAGGTTTATGTGAGTGTCTGGTCCTAGGCTTGTCACTACTTCGCCGGGATAGGCCAGGCACTTACCAGCACATGGGGTCGGTTGTGCTGATGCTACACTTCTGTGCGTTTTTGCACAGGTCCAGGTTACGATCAAGAGCAGCAGCAGCAGCAGTAAATTGATTGCGTGGGAGTTGATCACATTTGAGACCGAGGTAGCTTGCAGACGTCCGCAGGCCCGACGTCTCTCTCTTTATTTATGTTATTAGTTGTAGTCTCTTTGTTCCGAGACAAACAGAATTATGTTATATTTTCCTTCAGACTTTTATGTGTAGTATTCCATAGTAGTTCGTGAGTTGGTGACTCCACGTCTTGGGTAGAGGATTTCAGGTATGATTTTCACCTTGTGATTTGTTATTTCCATTTCGATAAAGTATTCCGCATTTATTTAATTAAAATTGTGTTAAAAATAGGATATTATGAATACAGTGGCTTGCCTAGCTACCACGAGTAGGCGCCATCACGATCCCGATGTTGGGGGAAAATCCGGGTCGTGACAAGTTGGTATCAGAGCTCTAGGTTACATAGGTCTCACCACTCACGAACAAGCTTAGTAGAGTTTGAGAGGTAGGTACGGAGACGTCTGTACTTGTCCTCCAGAGTCTATTGAGTTAGGAAAGAGTCTCTCATTTGTTCTTTCTTGTCGTGCGACTTGTTCCTCAATTACCGATTGAATTTCTATTCTGTCCTTTCGCAGATGGTAAGGACACGCGCTTCTTCGTCCGTTGACCAGCAGCCCGAGCCCCAGGCAGCTCCCGTGAGGGGCAGGGGCCAAGGCCGTATCAGAGGCCGTGGTAGGGGTAGAGCTCAGACCCAGGCAACTACTCCAGAGGTGGAGCCTTATATTGAGATTGACGAAGAGGTTCCGGTTCCAGCAGCTCCAGTGGGCCCAGCTCAGGTCCTAGGAGAGGCTTTAATTACCCCAGATCTCCGGGATGCCTTGATCAGAATAGCGGGATTCATGGACAGCATTGCCAGAGCGGGTTTATTATCAGTTGCCCCAGCCACTTCTCAGGCTGGAGGAGGGCCCCAGACTCCTATTGCTCATACTCCGGAGCCAGTAGCTCCTCAGCCTCAGGCACCAGTAATTCAGCCAGCTGTGGCCACTCAGTCAGGTACCACAGCTTATGCCGGCGATGGAGCGGCCATGACTTCCGATTCGTTATGGAGGCTTGATCGGTTCTCCAAGCTATTTACCACTACATTCAGTGGAGCCGCATCAGAGGATCCTCAGGACTTTTTATTCAGTTGTCATGAGATTCTCAAGACTATGGGGATTGTGGAGACAAACGGAGTTGACTTCTGTACCTTCAGACTTGCAGGATCCGCCAAGACTTGGTGGAGAGATTATTGCTTGACTCGACCAGCAGGGTCCCCAGCTTTATCATGGGACCAGTTTGCGGAACTATTTATGGAGAAGTTTCTCCCTGCTACTCAGAGGGATGTACTTCGGAGGCAGTTTGAGCGCCTCCACCAGGGCACTATGACAGTTACACAGTATGAGACGAGATTTATCGACTTGGCTCGTCATGCAGTAGTGATACTTCCCACCGAGCGGGAGAGGGTCCGCAAGTTTATAGATGGGCTTAATCATCCGATTAGACTCCAGATGGCTATGGGCGTGGGGAGTGACATATCATTTCAGGAGGCAGCCAATGCAGCACGCAGAGTTGAGATGGCTCTTGCTAGGGGAGGCGGTTATTCTTCAGATAAAAGGCCTCGTCATTCAGGCAAGTTTGGTGGTTCTTCCTCTGGTAGCAGAGAATCCTTTGATAGAGGCTAGTCCTCCAGACCTTTTCATTCCGCCCTTCAGGCTTCACAGGGTGGATCAGGTGATCGTGGTTTTCGTGGGCATTATTCAAACCAACCTCCTATTAATGCTCAGCCTCTTTAGAGTGTTCGTGGAGGCCATTCAGGTCATCAGGGCCAACAGCCCTATCAGTCTAAGAGTTGCTATAGTTGTGGTGTCCCAGGTCATTTTATCAGGTATTGCCCTCTAGCAGCGGGCAACTCTAAGCAGTGAGGTCCTCGTCCTATGATTCAGGCCCCAGCTGACCCTCAGCCTGCCCAGCCAGCCGCAGGCGGGGGTAGAGATTATAGAGGTAGAGGTCGAGACCGTAGAGGTGGAGACCGTCCAGCCAGAGGTAGAGGTCAGCCAGTTGATGGTCGTCCTAGAGACGCAGCTCAGAGGGGAGGTGCAGATCCCCGATTCTATGCTTTACCAGCCAGGCCAGAGGCAGAGGCATCAGATGCCGTGATTACAGGTACTATTCTTGTGTGTGGCAGAGGTGCTTCAGTATTATTTGACCATGGATCTACATATTCCTATGTGTCTTCCTACTTCGCACCGTATTTGGCCGTGCCCAGCTATGCTCTGGATATTCCAGTTTATGTGGCTACACCAGTGGGTGACTCCATTGTAGTCGATAGGGTGCATCGTTCGTGCGTAGTTATATTTGGGGGTCTTGAGACCCGTGTTGATCTGTTTCTTTTGGATATGGTAGATTTTGATGTCATATTGGGGATGGACTGGTTGTCCCCATACCATGCTATTCTTGATTGTCATGCTAAGACGGTGACCTTAGCCTTGCCGGAATCACCCCGACTAGAGTGGAAAGGTACCTCAAGCCACTCCGTTCGCACTGTCATTTCCTATGTTAAGGCTCGACGTATGGTCGAGAAGGGGTGTCTAGCTTATCTGGCTTATGTTCGTGATTCCAGCATAGAGGTTCCTTCTATTGATTCAGTCCCTATTATACGGGAGTTTCCTGAGGTTTTCCCTTCAGGACCTGCCGGGCATGCCACCCGACAGGGATATTGATTTCTGTATTGATCTGGCACCGGGTACTCAGCCCATCTCTATTCCACCCTATCGTATGGCCCCGCCGGAGTTAAAGGAGTTGAAAGATCAGTTGCAGGACCTTCTTGAGAAGGGCTTTATCAGGCCCAGTGTTTCCCCCTGGGGAGCACCTGTGTTATTTGTAAAGAAGAAGGATGGCTCGATGCGGATGTGTATTGATTACCGGCAGTTAAACAAGGTGACTATCAAAAATAAATATCCACTGCCGAGGATTGATGATTTGTTTGACCAGCTCCAGGGAGCGAGGGTATTCTCTAAGATAGACTTGAGGTCAGGCTACCATCAGCTGAAGATCAGGGCGGCTGACATTCCTAAGACAGCCTTTCGCTCTAGATATGGGCATTATGAGTTCTTGGTCATGTCCTTCGGGTTGACCAATGCCCCGGCAGCATTCATGGAGTTGATGAATCGGGTATTCAGGCCTTACTTAGATCTGTTCGTGATAGTCTTCATAGATGACATCCTGGTGTACTCCCGCAGCCAGGAAGAGCACGAGCAGCACCTCAGAGTGGTTCTTCAGACTCTGAAAGATAACCGACTATATGCCAAATTTTCTAAATGTGAGTTCTGGCTGAGTTCGGTAGCATTTCTGGGTCACATTGTATCGGTGGAAGGTATTCAAGTAGACCCAAAGAAGATTGAAGCAGTCCAGAATTGGCCTCGACCAGCTTCAGTGACTGAGATCCGGAGTTTCTTGGGATTAGCAGGTTACTACCGTCGTTTTGTAGAGGGGTTTTCTTCTATTGCAGCCCCGATGACCGGGTTGACCCAGAAGGGTGTCCAGTTTCAGTGGTCAGAGGAGTGTGAGGCGAGCTTTCAGAAGCTCAAGACGGCCTTGACCACCGCACCGGTGTTGGTACTACCTACAGGTACAGGGCCTTATACAGTTTATTGTGACGCATCTCGTACAGGGCTTGGAGCGGTATTGATGCAGGATGGTAAGGTTATCACTTATGCTTCTAGGCAGTTAAAGATACATGAGAAGAATTATCTAGTTCATGATCTCGAGTTGGCAGCAGTGGTTCATGCCTTAAAGATCTGGAGGCATTATCTATATGGTGTGACATGTGAGGTGTACACTGATCACAAAAGCCTACAATACTTGTTCAAACAGAAGGAGTTGAATCTACGACAGCGGAGATGGTTAGAGTTGCTAAAAGACTATGATGTTACTATATTATATCACCCGGGTAAGGCCAATGTGGTGGCCGATGCATTGAGTAGAAAGTATGCCAGCATGGGTAGTCTTGCATATATTCCGGTCAATCAGAGACCATTAGCTCTAGATGTCCAGGCCTTAGCCAACCGGTTCGTGAGATTAGACATTTCTGAGCCTAGCAGAGTGTTAGCCTGCACGGTCGCTCGTTCTTCCTTAGTAGAGCGTATCCGTGAGAGGCAATTTGATGATCCTCATTTGCATGAGTTGAGAGATACCGTACAGCGGGGTGGTGCCACACAGGTAAACCTAGATGATGATAGGATATTGAAATTGCAGGGTCGAGTTTGTGTGCCCAATGTCAAAGGGATTCGAGAGTTGATCTTAGCAGAGGCCCACAGTTCACGGTATTCTATTCACCCAGGCGCCGCGAAGATGTATCGGGACTTGCGACAGCACTATTGGTGGCGCAGAATGAAGAAAGATATCGTTGCGTATGTCGCTCGGTGTCTAAATTGTCAGCAGGTGAAATATGAGCACCAGAGACCTGGTGGTGTATTCCAGAGGATTGAAATTCCCGAGTGGAAATGGGAGCGGATCACTATGGACTTCGTTACTGGACTTCCTTTGACTCAGAGGAAATTTGATGCTATTTGGGTCATTGTTGATAGACTGACCAAATCAGCACACTTTATTCCAATATCTGTCTCCTACTCGTTGGAGAGGTTAGCGGAGGTTTACATTAGGGAGATTGTTCGTCTCCATGGGGTGCCAGTATCTATTATCTCTGATCGGGGTACGCAGTTTACCTCGCGGTTCTGGAGAGCGGTTCAGCAGGAGTTAGGCACCCAGGTTCAGTTGAGTACAGCATTTCATCCTCAGACGGATGGCCAGTCCGAGAGGACTATTCAGATTCTTGAGGACATGCTTCGAGCCTGTGTTATTGATTTCGGAGGCTCGTGGGATCAGTTTCTACCATTAGCAGAGTTCGCCTACAATAACAGTTACCAATCTAGCATCTAGATGGCTCCGTATGAGGCGTTGTATGGTAGGCGATGTCGATCACCAGTTGGATGGTTTGAACCGGGAGAGGCTCGGTTATTGGGTACAAACTTAGTTCAGGAGGCCTTAGATAAGGTCAAGACTATTCAGGAGAGATTGCGTTCAGCTCAGTCCAGGTAGAAGACTTATGCGGATCGTAAAGTTCGAAATGTGGATTTCATGGTTGGTGAACGAGTATTGCTCCGAGTGTTGCCTATGAAGGGCGTGATGAGGTTTGGGAAGAAGGGCAAGCTCAGCCCTAGGTATATTGGCCCATTTGAGATTCTAGACGAGTGGGAGGGGTGGCTTACGGATTAGCTTTGCCGCCTAGCTTATCAGCCGTGCATCCAGAGTTTTTCATGTATCTATGCTTCGGAGATACCACGGCAATCCCACACATGTGTTAGACTTCGGTATTACTGTCCAATTGGACAATGATCTATCTTACGAAGAGGAGCCGGTAGCCATTCTAGACGGGCAGGTGTTCGACGGCTTGAGGTCGAAGAGTTATCCTTCCGTGCGTGTTCGGTGGAGAGGTCGGCCTCCCGAGGCATCGACCCGGGAGTCCGAGTCCGATATGCGGAGCCGCTACCCACACTTGTTTCCTGGACTCGGTACTTCTTTCTTTTGTCCGTTCGAGGACGAACAGTTGTTTTAGAGGTGGAGATTGTGACGACCCAAAGGGTCATCACTTATTTAATTAATCATTTCGAGCTTCCGAGGCCTTGAAAACCTCATTCTATGTTGCCTCGATTTACGTGCATGATCCGAGCATGTAGCCGGAAAGATTTTGTGATAGAAAATATGAATTCTATGAGAAATTTGGATAAAAATGATATTAATATTGATATGGTTGACTTCGGTCAACATTTTTGGTAAACGGACCCGGACCCGAGATTGGATGGTCCCGAGAGGTCCGTAGGAAAATATGGGACTTGGGCATGTGTCCGGAGTCGAATTCTGAGGCCTAGAGCCCAAGTTATGAATTTTTATGTGAAATTGTTTTTGATGTAATTATTAAAGGAAATAAATTAATTGACATTGGTATCGGGCTCGTATTTTGGTTCCGACGCCCGGTACAAGTCTTAAATATGATATATGTGATTTCTGTAAAGTTTGGTGACATTTGGATGTCGTTTGAGATGTTTTGGACCTTGAGTCCCAAATTTGAAAGTTTTGAAAACTAAAGGTATGAAAATCATGCATTTCAGGCTTGATTTGATGAAAACGAGGTGATATTGGCGATGTGATCGCACGAACAAGTTCATAATGTGTTTTTGAGGTTGTGTACATGTTTGGTTTGGAGCCCGGGGGGCTCGGGTAAAGATTTGATAGGCCGTTGGATGAAATTCTGAATTTTTGAACTGCTGGTTTTTGACCCAGCTGTTGGCTTCGCAATTGCGAAGTATTTCTCGCAATTGCGATGGGGACAGGGTAAGGCAAGGCTCGCAAATGCGAACCTTTATCGCAAATGCGAAGCCCCCTTTGACCCAGCCTTGTTCGCAAATGCGAACAATGTTCGCATTTGCGAAGGTCCCCAGTGCCAGCCTATGTTCGCAAATGCGAACAAAAGTTCGCAAATGCGAACATTCCCCAACATTGCCTTGGTTCGCAAATGCGAACCATTGTTCGCAAATGCGAACACTGCCTTATACAGCATGTGTTCGCAAATGCGAACATTAGTTCGCAAATGCGAACCGTTCGCAAATGCGAACAAATGTTCGCAAATGCGAACTTCCCACCCTTGGCTTAATTTTCAAACTCCAGAAATTGGTCGGGATTCGCAATTGCGAACCCATGTTCGCAAATGCGAACACAGAGACCTGAAAAACACGAATTTCAGTCATTTCTTCACATTTTTACAAAACCAAAACACCCATTTGCGATTCTTCAAGGATTTCTTCTTCATCAAAACGATTGTAAGTCACTTTTTACTTAATTCTTTCAATTCCTAACATCATTAAACATGTTTTTCATAAGAAATCAATGATTTTCATGGTAGAATTCTTGTTTTGTTAGAAAATAGGGTTTTTCATAAATTGGGGAATTGGACCCCGAATTGAGGTCCGATTTCGAAACAAATTATATATATGAACTCGTGGGGGGATGGGTAACCGGATTTTGGTCCTAACCCCGAATTCCGACCATGTGGGCCCGTGGTTGAAATTCACTATTCATGGCCGAATGTTGTAAAAGTTGTATTTGGTATTAAGAATTAGTTTGTGGAGTAGAATTGATGATATTAAATCAATTGTGTATAGATACGGTTGGATTGGAGCCAAATTGAAAGAAAAGACATTTCCACGGATTGAATTGTTCATAACCATTCGAGGTAAGTGTTTGTTCTATCCTAGCTTGAGGGAATAGGATTATGTGTTATGTGTTATGTGACCGAGTGCGGTGTATGGGCTGTGGTGACGAGCATCCATACACTGGCGTCTAGTATGACCGTGAGTCGTTGGAAAATGATTATTTTGAGATATATTATAGATGAATTGTTATTGTTCTCCCTTGTTGGGACTTGTTGTGAAGATAATTATTGATTGCCCTTGATGGGACGGTTTATGAATTACTGTTTCTTTCTTTGCCCTTAACTGTGATTGTTATTTGGGTGAGGAAGAGTGATAATGCACGAGGGTGATGCCGTGCCATGTTTATTTATTTATGCACGAAGGTTAATGCCGTGCCATGTTTATTTATTGATTATGCACGAAGGATCATGTCGTGCCCTATTATTGATTATGCACGAAGGATCATGTCGTGCCCTATTATTGATTATGCACGAAGGATCATGCCGTGCCCTATTATTGATTATGCACGAAGGATCATGCCGTGCCCTATTATTGATTATGCACGAAGGATCATGCCGTGCCCCGTTATTGAACCATGTACGAAGGATCATGCCGTACTATGGATGTGAGGATGAGAGTAAAAGCACGAAGGGTGATGCCGTGCAACTGCTTGCTATTTCTTGAAGTGATATTACTTGTGTTTACATTATACCTTGTTTTTCCTTGTGAAATTATTAACTGTGATTAATTGTTGAATTCTTTAAGATATTCCTTATTGTGTTAATACTTGATTATTTCTTGTTATTTTGTGGTACACATATATATATATTGAATTGCACGGGGTTATGTGGGTGTCTGGTCCTAGGCTTGTCACTACTTCGCCGGGATAGGCCAGGCACTTACCAGCACATGGGGTCGATTGTGCTGATGCTACACTTCTGTGCGTTTTTGCACAGGTCCAGGTTACGATCAAGAGCAGCAGCAGCAGCAGTAAATTGATTGCGTGGGAGTTGATCACATTTGAGACCGAGGTAGCTTGCAGACGTCCGCAGGCCCGGCGTCTCTCTCTTTATTTATGTTATTAGCTATAGTCTCTTTGTTTCGAGACAAACAGAATTATGTTATATTTTCCTTCAGACTTTTATGTGTAGTATTCCATAGTAGTTCGTGACTTGGTGACTCCACGTCTTGGGTAGATGATTTCAGTATGATTTTCACCTTGTGATTTGTTATTTCCATTTCGATAAAGTATTCCGCATTTATTTAATTAAAATTGTGTTAAAAACAGGATAGTATGAATACAATGGCTTGCCTAGCTACCACGAGTAGGCGCCATCACGATCCCGATGTTGGGGGAAAATCCGGGTCATGACAGTTACAGACTCCAAAGGGGCTCCTACAACCCAAGTGTTATCATAGTAATCAATATGGCTATTGCGGCATGCAACCCGATCCCATAACTGTCACTCACTATCAGGCTTTCGGCCTCATTCAGTCATCACTCTCTAGTCTCACACACACGGGCTCATTATGCCATGGATACTATCTCGTAACAATGATATGATGTGCCAAATAATAAAACTGAGATGACACATGATATGATATGCATGAACATGATTGAGTATAGAATATCAATGAAACTAATGAGATGACAGCAACAAACGGCCACTCGGGTCTTAATAGTGTTGGCGTGAATCCCTAACACGATATATAGTATGATTTACGAAACATTTACATAACCAGATAATAAAAACAAGGACATCAGCAGGAAAAAGTCATTAAGCGGTGCCATAGAATGAACTAGGCCACAATTCTTACGGTGCACGCCGCCACGTCCGTCACTTGGAATGTGCGTCACCTCAATAAAATCATATACTCCCTCCATTCCAGTTTATTTGAACCTATTTCCTTTTTGGTCTGTTCAAAAAGAATGACCCCTTTCTTTATTTGAAATAATCTTGCTTAAACTTACAAATTTATCCTTAATGAGAAGTTTTTATAACCATACAACTACTCCGGGCCCCTTTTTAACTTGTTTAGAACTATAAATTCCAAAAGTCTATATTTTTTTCTTAAACATCGTACCCTGTCAAATAGGTTCACATAAAATGGAATGGACGGAGTAACACATAGTTCGGGATTTCAAACCCTCAAAACCAAGTTTGTAATCGTTACTTACCTCAACCATGACAAATTCCTACTCTGCGATACCTTTGCCCCTCGAATCGACCTCCTGATGCTCTGAATCTAGCCATAAGCAATTCGATACAATCAACACGAGCTAAAGGAATCAATCCCATAAGAAAATGCTAATATTTAAGGACAAAAGTCAAAAAGTCAACTACAAAATCGAGCCCCAGGCCCATATTCGAAATCTAACCAAAGCAACAAAATTCGACAATCCATTCGGTCATGATACTAACCATACTAATTTCACTTAATTCCAACTTCGAATCCCAAAAGTTCATTTTATGAAATTCCATAATTTTTTCCTAAATAACTAATCAAATGATGCAATTAATAAGATATTTATGATTATTAGCCAAAATCGTGTTAGAATCATTTACCCAAATGATTTGCTTGAAAAACTCTCGTAATATTGCCTAAAACCAAGCTCCCAAAGTCCACGATATGAAACAAAACCCTAGACCTCTGTTGTATAGCTCTCTGAACTTCCATCTCGCGGTTCGCGTATTCCTCACTGTGGACGTGCAACTATTACTATGGTCCACAAAATTTCTATCACGACCGCCAATCCCGAACTATTCCTTTTCGCGGTTCGCGATGTTCTACCGCGGCCGCTTTATTCTTCTATGAATTTCCTATCGTGGCCGGACTACCAAATGTTCAGAGACCTGCAACTTTTAAAACACCAGATATCAGGTATTTTCCAACTTCCAAGGACAAAGTAATCTGATAACCACGTGGAACTTACCCGAGGCCCTCGGGACCAAATCAAACATACCAAGACATCCCATAACAACACTGAAACTTAGTCGAACATTCGAATCGCTCAAACCAATGTCACAATACCTGATAACCTTCGAATTCAAGCCTAATAACTTCTAAACTCCCATACTCCACAAATAACACCGAAACCTACCAAATCACCTCCAAATGACCATAAACATTACACACATCACAAATGACACTACAAACCTACACCAACTTCTTGAATTCCATTCCAACCCTGATATCAAAATTTTCATTGTTGAACCAAAATTGCCGAATTTCCAGCTTTTGCCAATTCATGTCTAATTCTACCACATAACTCAAAATCACATTTGGGATGTGCTTCTAAGTCCAAAATCACCTAACGGATATGAGGGAACCATCGGAACAAGAATCAACCAAAACGATATGGTAAAAAATAGCTAAAGAACATAGAAGAAAGAAAAAATAGGGAATACATGGCTATAACTCATTAAACGACAAGTCAGATCATTATATCCTCCCTCAGTTAAACAAGCGTTCTGTCACAACCCCAAATCCGGTCGTGATGGCGCCCAACACATTGCTAAGCCAGCCTGACCAATCCATATCAACCACGGAGCTAGAAGCTCTCTTTAACCCATTTAAGCAAATTAATTGACGAAATAAAAGCAATACATGTAACGAAAACGGGGAACCAAGTCCCATAATACATCAACTCCCATAGACCAAGGGTCAAGAGTCATGAGCCTCTACCGAACATGAGTGTATAAAGGTTTACAAGATACCAAGTGCGGAAAGAAATGTCAATACAAAATCAAAAGACAATAGGAAGGAATATCGGGTCCTGCGGACTCTGCAGCTACCTCGAATATCCCACAGATGTCGCCTCGCACAGCTACTGGATCACTGCTGAGAGGTACCTGGATCTGCACACAAGGTGCAGGGAGTAAAATGAGTACTGCCAGACTCAGTGGTAATAAACAAGGGTAAGACAACGCAGATAAGAAATCCGCAATAAAGCACTATGTAAAGCTATAATCGGCTACCCTGTCATAGAATCAATCTTCACTGTACCTGTTCCAACAAATACCAATAAATAGCATAACAGCTAGCAGATGTAGCTAAATGCAATGCAATGCATGATATGACCGCTACGGCGCGTAGCTCGACTCCAATTTTGGGTACCCGTGCTCACTGTGGGGGTTCAGACTCCGGAGGGGCTCCTACAGCCCAAGCACATCTCATAGAGATATTCCTGCGGCGTGCAGTCCGATCCAACATATATCCTGTTGCGGCGCGCAGCCCGATCCACTACTAGTCAGCTAATATGCAGATACAGCCTCGTAGGCTCAAAAATAGTTTTTTTTGAAAACTCTTTTATCATTTTTTCAGTTGGAAAACAGTAATGTCAAGTTCCAGAGATTGGAATTGGCATGATAACAAAAAAATAGCTACGGACTAGTAGTAAACTAGCATGTCTATATGATAAGACAATGATAACGATCCTCGCGGGATCCAATAACTGGCTCACGGCCCACATGTATACTCAACCGCCCAAGAAAGGGGGTTCAACGGCTCAAGAGTGGCCATTATCACAATATATATATATGCAACCATCCGAGAAGGAGGTTCGACGGCTCTAGAATAGCCAATAATACAGTATCAACAGGTTGGACTAATATATAGTCTCCAGTTCATGATCGACCCCGCACTCTCAAGAGTGTGTGTGTCTCGCCGCTATACAGCGTCACAAAGTGGTATACCGGGGTTTCGAACCCGCCGGTCATCACCCACATCTATTACTCACCTCAATACGGCGCGACGACTACTCCGCAATGCCCTTGCCACGAGAATCAAGCTCCGCACGCGTAGAATCTGGATCAAATACAGTAGAATTACAACAAATTAGGCAAATGGGACGACACCCAATCAATATAACCCAATTTACATCAAAATTCCCAAAGTTGTCAAAACCCGACTTTCGGTACGCTTGTCGAAAAATCACGAAAGTCACATATTCGGAACCCTCACCTCAATACGAGTCTAAGCATATCAATTTTACCAAATTCGGACTCCATTTGCCCATTCAAAACCTTGATTTTCTAAAGTTCAAGCCTAGGGCTAAATCCTCCATAAATTACCCCAAATTCCTCCATTTTCATGATATAATTGCATAATATTACCAATACTAATCCTAGTTTAAGTCCATAGTTGATTACCTGATGATTTCCCTTGAATTTCTCTTCAAAATCGCCCAAATCGCCTCTAAAGCCGAGACCCAAAATGTGTGAAATGTTCTGAAATTTTTCTAACTCCTGATACACTTACTTACAGCGATTTTCGCTTCTGCGGAATATTTTCCGCTCCTACGAGCCCGTATCCGCGACCAAAGGGTCGCTTCAGCGGTTCCAGGCCTGGCCGGCCATTTCCGCTTCTGCGAGCAAAGGGCCGCTTAAGCGGGCCCGCTTCTGCGAAGAAACCTCCGCTTCTGCGAAAACACCCGCTTCTGCGCACCAGAGTCCGCTCCTGCGGACTCGCCCAGGCGGTCAAGAATCCGCTTCTGCGGACCTTCCCATTTTTCATCTAGTTCGCTTCTGCGATCACTGACTCGCACCAGCGATGCCGCTTCAGCGGAAAGGATTCCGCTTCTGCGATGCCAAGCGCTCCTGCGCTCCTCAGTCCGCTCCTGCGGACTCGCCTCCGCGCCCACATTTCCGCAGGGGCGAAAATGACAGAACCAGAATACTTCAACCTGCAATTTCCATGATTTTCTTCCGTTTAACCATCTGAAAACACCCCGAGGCCCCCCGGACCTCATCCAAACATACCAACACATCTTAATACCTTATTCGAACTTGCTCCAATCCTCAAAACACGTCTAACAACATCAAAACCCATAATTCGCATCGAATTCAAGCCTAAATTCCTTAAAACATTCCAAATTACACATTAAATCAAAAACCCGACCAAACGACGTCCGAATGACCTGAAATTTTGCAGGCACATCCAAAATCACCTAACGGAGCTACTGCAACTGTCGGAATTCCATTCCGACTCCCCGGATCAAAATCTCACCTACCGTTCGGATTTCGCCAAAATTCAACCTTAGCCAATTCAAGCCTATTTCTACACCGGGCCTCCAAATTCAATTCCGATCGCTCCCCTAAGTCACAAATTACCTCCCGGAACTAACCGAATCATCAGAATCCGATTCCGAGTCCTCTAACCAAATAGTCAACTCCGGGTTGACTTTCCTTATTCAAGTTTCTTTCACAAAGGCTATATGCCTCATTTTCAATCCAATTCACTCCTAACTCACCCGATAGACTTTAATATTGATATAAAATCATAAAACATGTATTTACAACATAATGGGGTGGAAATTCTCGTGACGACGGGCCGGGTCGTCACATTCTCCCCAACTTAAACAAACGCTCGTCCTCGAGCGGACTCAGAGTTGTACCAGAAGCAACCCAATTGCTGAATGACCTTACCACTCCCAAGTGGCCTCCTCCACGGGTCGACCTCTCCACTGAACCTTAACTGATGCAATCTCCTTAGACCTCAATTTTCTCACCCGACGTCCCAAAATGGCAATAGGCTCCACATCATAGGATAGATCACCATCAAGCTGAATGGTGCTGAAATCTAATACATGAGACGGATCTCCAATGTACTTCCGGAGCATAGACACATGGAATACTGGATGAACGCTGGATAAGCTGGGCGGCAAGGCCAACTCATATGCCACTTCTCCAACTCTCCTAAGTATCTCAAAAGGACCAATGTACCTGGGACTCAACTTTCCTTTCCTCCCAAACCTCATGACACCCTTCATAGGTGAAATCTTCAACAATACTCTGTCACCAACCACGAAAGACAACTCTCGAACTCTACGGTCCGCATAACTCTTCTGACGAGACTGTGCTGTACGAAGCCTCTCCTGGATCAACTTTGCTCTATCCAGAGCATCCTAGACTAACTCAGTCCCTATCAATCTAACCTCACCAGGCTCAAACCATCCCACGGGGGATCTACACCGCCTGCCATACAATGCCTCATACGGGGCCATCTGAATACTCGACTGATAACCGTTGTTGTAGGCAAACTCAGCAAGTGGTAGGAACTCATCCCACGAACCACCAAAATCAATCACACAAGCTCGCAACATATCCTCCAAGATCTGAATAGTGCGCTCAGACTGTCCGTCTGTCTGGGGGTGAAATGCTGTACTCAACTCAACCCGTGTACCCATCTCTCGCTGAAATGCTCTCCAAAACTGAGAAGTGAACTGAGTACCCCTGTCGGATATGATAGACACTGGAACTCCATGCAACCGAACAATCTCTCGAATAAAGATCGCCGCCAACCGCTCCGATGAGTAGGTAGTACTAACTGGAATGAAGTGAGCTGACTTGGTCAGTCTATCCACAATCACCCATACAGAATCAAACTTCCTCGCCGTCCGAGGGAGTCCAGTAATAAAGTCCATAGTGATCCTCTCCCATTTCCACTCAGGAATATCAATGCGCTGAAATACACCACCGGGCCTCTGATGCTCGTACTTAACCTGCTGACAGTTGAGGCACCGTGCTACATGTCCGACAATGTCCATTTTCATCTTTCTCCACCAATAGTGTTGTTTCAAATCTTGATACATCTTAGCGGCTCCAGGATGGATAGAATACCGCGAGCTATGGGCCTCTTCCATAATCAACTCACGAAGGCCATCAACATTGGGCACGCATATCCGGCCCTGCATCCTCAATACGCCGTCACTATCAATGGTGACATCTCTAGCATCATCATGCTGAACTCTGTCCCTAAGGACAGCCAAATGTGGATCATCATACTGGCGCTCACGAATACGATCATATAGAGATGACCGAGATATAACACAAGCCAATACCCTGCTGGGCTCCGAAATGTCTAACCTCACTAGCCGATTGGCTAGCACCTGAACATCATAAGCAAATGGCCTCTCCTCAGCTGGAATATATGCCAAGCTCCCCATACTGACCGCCTTCCGGCTCAAAGCATCGGCCACCACATTGGCCTTACCCGGATGATATAATATAGTAATGTCATAATCCTTCAGCAACTCAAGCCATCTCCGCTGTCTCAAATTAAGGTCTTTCTATTTGAACAAGTGCTGGAGACTACGATGGTCGGTATACACCTCACAAGACACACCGTACAAATAGTGCCTCCAAATCTTCAAGGCATGAACAATGGCGGCTAGCTCCAAGTCATGAACAGGATAGTTCTTCTCATGCGGCTTTAACTGCCGAGAAGCATAAGCAATTACCTTTCCTTCCTGCATCAACACACAACCTATCCCCACTCTCGAGGCATCACAATAAACGGTATATGAACCCGAAGCTGATGGCAATACTAACACTGGAGCTGTGGTCAAAGCTGTCTTGAGCTTCTGAAAGCTCTCCTCGCACTCATCCGACCACACGAATGGTGCACCCTTCCGGGTCAATTTAGTCAATGAAGAAGCAATGGATGAAAATCCCTGAACAAACCGGCGATAATACCCCGCCAAGCCAAGAAAACTCCTAATCTCTGTAGCCGAGGACGGTCTAGGCCAACTCTGCACCGCCTCTATCTTTTTCTGATCAACCTGAATACCATCACGAGACACCACATGTCCCATAAATGCTACGGACTCGAGCCAAAACTCGCACTTGGAGAATTTAGCATATAGCTTCTCCTCCCTCAATCTCTGCAACACAATACTCAAATGCTGAGCATGCTCCTCCTGACTACGGGAGTAGACTAGAATGTCATCAATGAACACAATCACAAATGAATCCAAATAAGGCCTGAACACACTGTTCATCAGATGCATAAATGCTGCTGGGGCGTTGGTCAGCCCAAACGACATCACAAGAAACTCATAATGACCATATCGGGTCCCGAATGCAGTCTTCATAATATCCGAGTCCCTGATCTTCAGCTGATGATAGCCTGAACGAAGATCGATCTTAGAAAACACCCTCGCACCCTGTAACTGATCAAACAAATCATCTATGCGCGGTAGAGGGTACTTATTCTTCACTGTCACTTTGTTCAATTGCCTATAATCAATACACATCCGCATGGAACCATCTTTCTTTTTAACAAATAACACCGGCGCACCCCACGGAGACACACTAGGGCGGATGAAACCCTTATCCAGAAGCTCTTGAAGCTGCTCTTTTAGTTCTTTCAACTCAGCTGGTGCCATTCGATAAGGAGGAATGGATATGGGCTGAGTGCCCGGCACCAAGTCAATGCCAAAATCAATATCCCTGTCCGGCGGCATGCCCGGCAGGTCTGAGGGGAATACATCTGGGAAGTCCCTCACAACAAGTACAGAATCAATGCTAGGAGACTCAGCTCCCACATCTCTCACAAAAGCTAAGTACGATAAACACCCTTTTTCAACCATCTTCTGAGCTTTTAGGAACGAAATAACACGGCTAGGGACGAAATCGGTCGAACCCTGCCACTCAATCTGAGAAATACCAGGAATGGCCAACGTAACCGTCTTAGCATGACAGTCCAATATAGCATGATACGGAGACAACCAGTCCATACCCAATATAACATCAAAGTCCACCATCCCCAACGATAACAAATCTGCCTGGGTCTCCAGACCTCCAATAGATATAATACAGGATCTATAGACATGATCCACAACAATCGTATCACCCACGGGGGTGGATACATGTACCAGTAAATCAAGACTACCACGAGTCGCACCCAAATGATGTGCAAAATAAGAGGACACGTAAGAATATGTGGACCCCGGATCAAATAGAACAGCAGGCATCTCCGTGACAAACGTAAATGATACTCGTAATCACAAGCATCGGAGGCAACCGCATCACGCCCGTCGTGAAGTGCATAGAACCGTGCCTCGGCCTCCACCGTATCTCTCCTCGCCCTCGGGGCGACCACGAGAAGACCGACCTCCACCTCTACTAGACCGAGATGGTGCCGAAGAGGAGGGCTGATCCCTCTGCTGAGTCCCGCCCCTACGTAGTCGAGGGCAATGTCTCCTCATGTGGCCAAACTCACCACACTCATAACATGCACCCGGTGCGCCGGGAGAAGTAGGTGCCGCACTCGGGCCGGGAGGGCACCAAGCCGATGACCGACCCTCGCCGAAACCCCCGTCGACCACGACCATGCGAACCTCCGCTCCGCTCCGGGCGGCCCGAACGAGAAGGTCTAGATGAGCGACCTCTGCTCCGCCGGGAATGCCCTCTAGATGGAGCACCACTAAAACCGCCGAACCGCGAGGCCTCTCGGCCTCCCGCTCCTCTCTCTCTCGGCGACGATCCGCCTCAACGGAGCGTGCCATATCAGCAACCCTGCTCAAACAATGATGACAGAACTTGCTCGCTGGTCATAAGAATACGGATAGAGTAGTCGAGGCCATCAATGAACCTCCTGATCCTCTCCCTATCAGTGGGGATCATCCATGTGGCATGCCTAGCCAACCGAGTGAATCTAAGCTCATACTGGGTCACAGACATGTCGCCCTGAATCAACCACTCGAACCGGCGACGTAGCTCCTCGCGACGAGACCGAGGTACATATTTCTCTAGAAAGAGAGTAGAGAACTGCTGCCATGTGAGAGGTGCTGCTCTTGCAGGCCTACGCCTCTCAAACTCCTCCCACCAATCAAATGCGGGACCAGTGAACTGAAATGTAGTAAATGAAACTCCGCTGGACTCAAGAATACCAGCCGTACGCAGCATCTTCTGACACTTATCCAAGAAACCCTGGGCATCCTCGCCCTCAACGCCACTGAAATGGGGTGGCTGAAGTCTACCAAATCTCTCAAGACGACGCCGCTCGTCCTCGGGCATAACCTGAACCATATGCTCTGGAGCTGGAGCCGGTGCAGCCGGAGGAATAACCGGTGCAACTACCTGGAGCGGGGACAGCCTCTGGCATCTGAAGTCCCTGAACAACCGGGTCAGGTGTGCGAGCTGCAGGGGTCTGCTGACCACCCCCTGACTGAGATGTCGCTACAGTAGCGGTAGCTGAAACTACCTGAGCCAAACCGGAACACACTGATAATATTTGAGCAAGAGTCTCCTGAAGACCAGGAATAGCAATAGATATAGTCTGGCCCTGAACTGGGGCTGCTGGGGCATCAACCCCTGGGGGCTGCTCCTGAACTGGTACAACGGGCGGGTCAGCTGGCACTGCCTCAGCCGCCCTACCTCTAACTCTAGCACGACCGCGCCCACGGCCTCTAACAGGTGGCAATGGAGGTCGTCCACCTCGTCCCGATGCTCGCGTTCTCGCCATCTGCGAGAGAATAGAATATAGAAGTTCAGTTCTCAGAACAACAAGATCGCACGACAAGAATTCCAAGAAATGTGAAGTGTTTCCTAAAGGTTCGCAGCCTCCCGAGGATAAGTACAGCGTCCCCGTACCGATCCACAAGACTCTACTAACCGGCTCAAGACTCATGAGGCCTAGTAAACCTAGGCTCTGATACCAACTTGTCACGACCCCAAATCCGGCCGTGATGGCGCCCAACACATTGCTAAGCCAGCCTGACCAATCAATATCAACCACGGAGCTAGAAGCTCTCTTTAACCCATTTAAGCAAATTAATTAACGAAATAACAGTAATACATGTAACGAAAACGGGGAACCAAGTCCCATAATACATCAACTCCCATAGACCAAGGGTCAAGAGTCACGAGCCTCTACTGAACATGAGTGTATAAAGGTTTACAAGATACCAAGTGCGGAAAGAAATGTCAATACAAAATCAAAAGACAGTAGGAAGGAATGTCGGGTCCTGCGGACTCTGCAGCTACCTCGAATATCCACAAACGTCGCCTCGCACAGCCACTGAATCACTGCTGAGAGGTACCGGATCTGCACACAAGGTGCAGGGAGTAAAATGAGTACTGCCAGACTCAGTGGTAATAAACAAGGGTAAGACAGCGCAGATAAGAAATCCGCAATAAAGCACTATGTAAAACTATAATCAGCTACCCTGTCGTAGAATCAATATTCACTGTACCTGTACCAACAAATACCAATAAATAGCATAACAACTAGCAGATGTAGCTAAATGCAATGCAATGCATGATATGACCGCTACGGCGCGTAGCTCGACTCCAATTTTGGGTACCCGTGCTCACCGTGGGGGTTTAGACTCCGGAGGGCTCCTACAGCCCAAGCATATCTCATAGAGATATTCCGCGGCGTGCAGTCCGATCCAACATATATCCCGCCGCGGCGCGTAGCCCGATCCACTACTAGTCAGCTAATATGCAGATACAGCCTTGCAGGCTCAAAAATAGTTTTTTTTGAAAACTCTTTTATCATTTTTCAGTTGGAAAACAAGAATGTCAAGTTCCAAAGATTGGAATTGGCATAATAACAAAAATAGCTGCCGACTAGTAGTAAACTAGCATGTCTATATGATAAGACAATGATAACGATCCTCGCGGGATCCAATAACAACTGGCTCACGGCCCACATGTATACTCAACCGCCCAAGAAGGGGTTCAACGGCTCAAGAGTGGCCATTATCACAATATATATATATATATGCAACCATCCGAGAAGGAGGTTCGACGGCTCTAGAATAGCCAATAATACAAGATCAACAGGTTGGACTAATATGTAGTCTCCAGTTCATGATCGACCCCGCACTCTCGAGAGTGTGCGTGTCTCGCCGCTATACAGCGTCACAAAGTGGTATACCGGGGTTTCGAACCCGCTGGTCATCACCCACATCTATTACTTACCTCAATACGGCGCGACGACTACTCCGCAATGCCCTTGCCACGAGAATCAAGCTCGCACGCGTAGAATCTGATCAAATACAGTAGAATTACAACAAATTAGGCAAATGGGACGACACCCAATCAATATAACCCAATTTACATCAAAATTCCCAAAGTTGTCAAAACCCGACTTTCGGTACGCTTGTCGAAAAATCATGAAAGTCACATATTCGGAACCCTCTCCTCAATACGAGTCTAAGCATATCAATTTTACCAAATTCGGACTCCATTTGCCCATTCAAAACCTTGATTTTCTAAAGTTCAAGCCTAGGGCTAAATCCTCCATAAATTACCCCAAATTCCTCCATTTTCATGATATAATTGCATAATATTACCAATACTAATCATAGTTTAAGTCCATAGTTGATTACCCGATGATTTCCCTTGAGTTTCTCTTCAAAATCGCCCAAATCGCCTCTAAAGCCGAGACCCAAAATGTGTGAAATGTTCTGAAATTTTTCTAACTTCCGATACACTTACTTACAGCGATTTTCGCTTCTGCGGAATATTTTCCGCTCCTACGCACACGTATCCGCGACCAAAGGGTCGCTTCAGCGGTTCCAGGCCTGGCCGGCCATTTCCGCTTCTGCGAGCAAAGGGCCGCTTAAGCGGGCCCGCTTCTGCGGACACATCCGCCTCTGCGCATCACTGACCGCTTCTGCGGTCTCGCCCAAACGGTCGAATGTCCGCTTCTGCGGACCATGCCCATTTTCCCCCCTTCGCTTCTGCGATCACTGGCTCGCACCAGCTAAGCCGCTTCAGCGGAATTACTTCAGCTTCTGCGTAACCAGCCGCTCCTGCGCATCTCGTCCGCTTCTGCGGACACGCTCCTGCGTCCAACATTCCGCAGGAGCGGAAACAACAGAAGCAGGATCCCAACCTGCAATTTTTCCACAATTTTCTCCCGTTTAACCATCCGAAAACACCCCGAGGCCCCCGGGACCACATCCAAACATACCAACACATCTTAATACCTTATTCGAACTTGCTCCAATCCTCAAAACACGTCTAACAACGTCAAAACCCATAATTCGCATCGAATTTAAGCCTAAATTCCATAAAACATTCCAAATTACACATTAAATCAAAAACCCGACCAAACGACGTCCGAATGACCTGAAATTTTGCAGGCACATCCAAAATCACCTAACGGAGCTACTGCAACTGTTGGAATTCCATTCCGACTCCCGAATCAAAATCTCACCTACCGTTCGGATTTCGCCAAAATTCAACCTTAGCCAATTCAAGCCTATTTCTACACCGGCCTCCAAATTCAATTCCGATCGCTCCCCTAAGTCACAAATCACCTCCCGGAACTAACCGAATCATCAGAATCCGATTCCGAGTCCTCTAACCAAATAGTCAACTCCGGGTTGACTTTCCTTATTCAAGTTTCTTTCACAAAGGCTATATGCCTCATTTTCAATCCAATTCACTCCTAACTCACTCGATAGACTTTAATATTGATATAAAATCATAAAACATGTATTTACAACATAAAGGGGTGGTAATTACCGTGGCGACGGGCCGGGTCGTCACACGTTCATCCTCAAACCAGTCTAGAATCATACCCGAAGCCTCAAATAGGTATGGATATCCGCTTCGCATCTCCTTCTCGGTCTCCCAAGTAGCCTCCTCCACGGGCTGACCTCTCCACTGCACTTTCACTAAAGTTATATCCTTTGATCTCAACTTTCAGACCTGCTTCTCCAAAATAGCCACTTGCTCTACATCATAAGTCAAATCACGCCTAACTGAAACGTGGTGAAATCTAAGACATGAGTCAAATCACCGAAATACTTTGGAGCATAAAAATATGAAATACTTGGTGCACCCCCAACAAGCTAGGTGGAAAGGCAAGCTCATAAGCCACTTCCCCGATATGTCAAAGCACCTCAAAAATGAATTGATGGCATAACTTGCCCCTCTTCCCAAATCTCATAAAACCTTTCATGGGTGTAACCTTTAGTAGAACCTTCTCCACAACCATATAAGACACATCACGAACTTTTCTGTTAGTATACCTTTTTGTTGCCTTGATTATGCTATACGAAGCCGCTTCTAGATAACTTTCACCTTCTCCAAAGCATAGTGCACTAAGTCTGTACCCAAAAGCCTAGCCTCGCCCGGCTCATCTCATCGGAGATCTACACTGCCTCCTAGACAAAGCCTCATATAGAGCCATCTGGATACTCAACTGATAACTATTGTGTTAAGTAAACTTTGTGAGTGGTAGAAACTGGTCCCATGAACCATCAAAGTCAATAACACATGCATGTAACATGCCCTCCAATATCTGAATAGTGTGGACAGACTGTCCGTTCGTCTGAGGGTGAAAAGCTATGCTCAACTCAACCTGAGCACCCAACTCTCGCTACACAGCCATCGAAAAGTATAAACAGCGTACATATATTTGAAATGATGGAAATTGGGACACCATGTAGGTGAACAATATCTCGGATATAAATTTCAGCCAACCGCTCTAAGGAATCGGTAGTACACACAGGAATGAAGTGCGCGAACTTGGTGAGCCGATCCACGATCACCAAACTAGTGTAAAACTTCCTTAAAGCTATGGGAGTGCAACTATGAAATCCATGGTGATTCGTTCCCACTTCAACTATGGAATCTGTATTTGCTAAAGTAAGCCACCCTATCTCTAATGCTCATATTTCACCTATTGATAAATGAGGCACCGTGCTACAAATGAAAATATATCTTTCTTAATCCTCCAGTAATAATGATGTCTCAAATCCTAACACATCTTCGCAGCGCCAGAATGGCTGGAATATTGTGAGCTTTGGGCCTCATCCAGAATCAACTCTCGAAACCCATCTACAATGTGCATGCATATCCAGCCCTGCATCTTCATTACCCTGTCATCACCAATAGTCATATCTCTGGCATCATCATGCAGAACCTTATCTTTGAGGACAAGTAAATGAGAATCATTATAATAGCACTCTCTAATACGATCAAACAAGGAAGACCGAGAAACCACACAAGCTAGAATCCGACTGGGCTCCAAAATATCCAACCTTACAAACGATTGGCCAACTCTTGAACATCAACTCCCATAGGTCTCTCTGTGACACGAATAAATTCAAACTACCCATGCTCTCCCCATTCCTACTCAAGGCATCGGACACCACATTGGCTATCCCCGGATGATACAAAATAGTAATATCATAGTCCTTTAGTAGCTTCCAACAATATCCACTACCTCAAATTGATATCCTTCTTTTTGAATAAGTGTTGAACGTTACGGTGTTCAGTAAACACCTCACAAGACACACCATACAGAAAATGCCTCAAAATGTTCAATGCATAAACAATGGACAAGTAGTTTTTCTCATGGGACTAAACTGACGAAAAACATAAGCAATCACTCTACCCTCATACATCAATACACACCCAATGCCGACCTGAGAAGTATCATAATATATTGCATAAGAACCCAAAGCTGATGGCAGAACTAATAATGAAGTTGTACTCAAGGATGTTAAAATATATAAGTCCGCCAAACTGTATAGAACCTGATCTTTATGAGTTTCTACTAAGAATACGAAGCAGTAAGTAAAAGAGACAAGGGATTTTTACGTGGTAAAACCCCACACAAGGGGGTGAAAACCACAACCCACACTTGTAGGCTTTCAAATAATAACAGTAACTGACCAAATGATTCATTGTCAAGTAAAGCATAGAGGAATGAATCAGAGGATGCACATAATAGTGGTGTATGGATTTAATGATCAGGCCCTTAGAAGATACCTATGGGAGGAGTTAAGTAAAATCTATAGCCAATTTCAAGGCCCATGGAGTGTAATGGGGGATTCAATTGTGTATTACATAAGGAGGAAAGGATAGGGAGCCCTGTTACAATAGTTGAAATAAAAGACTTTAATAGTTGTGTAGAGAATTGTGATCTATTTGATCTAAAATCCACTAGTGCTTATTTCACCTGGAATAACAAACAAGAATGGGAAGATAAGGTAATGAGTAAGATAGATAGAGTTCTTGTTAACAGTGATTGGGTAATAAACCTCCCAGTTTCCACTGTACATTATATGGAAGAAAGGTTGTATGACCATTATCCTGCTATTATTAGCTGGGAAAAGGAAAGGAATAAGAAAGATAAGCATTTGAAATACTTGAATATGTGGAGTATGGCACCAAAATTCTCAGAGAAAGTAGAAGAAAGATGGTAAGCAAAGATAATAGGTTGCAAGCTATGCCAACTAATGTGGAAGCTAAACAAACTAAAAAAGAGTATTTGGGAAGATCAAGAAGAAAAGATTTAGTGAAGTAGAAACGAAATCTGACCATGCAAAGCAGAAACTTACAGATTATCAAGATAGAATCTAGGCAAATTATAGGGATCATGAACTACACAAATAGGAGAATGAACTGGCAAGGGATTATAGTAGATGGGAAGAAGCAAGATATCAGTACTTAACACATAAGAGTAAAATAACTTGGACAGAACAAGGGGACCATAACACAAGATACTTCCACAACAGCATTAAAGCAAGGAGAAAAAACAATAGAATCTTCTCTATAAAGAATGTTGATGGAGTTAATGTTACAGACATGGAAAAAGTTGCTACCATCTTCATAGAATTCTATACATCCCTACTAGGTTCTAGTAAGGAGGATAGAGATCATGTGTGAAGTTACTTAGTGAAGCAGGGAGCTGTGGTGAATGGAGAAGACAGGAAAATGCTAGAGGAACCATACTCAGAGAAGGATGTAAAGCAAGATCTATGTGCAATAGCGGGGGATAAGAGCCTTGGTTCAGATGGCTACGGCAACCAATTTTTCAAAGATAGCTAGAATAGTGTCACACCTCCTTTTTACACACCTGCCCTGAAGGATAAATGTATAAGGGAGTTTTTCCATTTAAATTGATATTATTCGAAATGGGATTATTTTTTTTAGAGTCGCCACTTGGGATAGGATTGGCTTTTGGTATCCCAAGTCTCCGGTTTAATATAAATCCCAAATTGAGGAAAATTGTCGACTTCCCAATTGGAGTCTGCGAATCAGAAATTATGTATAAGGAATTTTGTTGACCTGAGGGAAGGTGTTAGGCACCCCCGAATCCCATAGTTCTAGCACGGTCGCTTAAAATATTACAAATGGAAAAAAATCTAATTTTAATACATGCTCCAATCTATAGTAGAATTTTATAATTATTTACCGCTTTTAAACTATTTTTACAAAAGTGAACGTCGTTTAAAAATGTGTTTAGGGATCACGTCACATGAAATGCACCCTGATCCTCGACGTATTTTTATTCGATATTATTGGATTTGGATTTGGGTCACATGAAATGCACACCCGTACTTAAGAAGGTAAGATTATTAAAAATGCGCCTAAAGTGACTAACGTCTTTTTTAATTTTGTGGGAGGCCATAAAATTTACTAAAACGACATGCCCCAAATTCTAAGTATTTTTAATTAAGTAATTAATGAGGGCCCAATAATTTTTGGATTTTTGCTCAAAGAGGCTCATCTCATTTTTATTAAAGTCCAACCTAAAGCAACTATGATTTTTCTATTTATTGTTTGTCTGTAAAAGGCCATTTAATTCACATTTATAAATTTTATCCTCGAATTTAAGTCCGAATTCAAACAAAAGGGAAGACCCTTTTAGGTTGAACCTGCTACCTAATTCGAAACTAAATTTTATATTTGTGAATTAATTCTCTGAATTCCTAGGGTGATTTGGGAAAGAACCTTTGGGCCTCTAGCAATTTTATTGGGCTTCATTAATTAGCCTAAGACTAGTACTACGGATTTCAGCATTATTGGCTTATTACGATTTGGCCAAGGCCTATGGCAATAGCAATGTGTGAGGAGCGGCCCATATGAACTTTTGAGGACAAGAAAATTGATTGCTTGAAATTAAACAGATTGGGAAAATATGCCTACTAAAATTAAAACTAACGGATAGGACTTGTCTTATCAATTAGAATGGGAAGGCAATATACACTTATTTCATATGGAGTATTTGAATATCAATTTCATGCTTCAGATTGTATCGGTTTTCAGTATTCAGATGTGTAATATTCTACATGGTTTAATAATTCGTAATTAACTGCCTGTTTGCATATTGATTCAAATAAACCATGATGCTAAAACAATTATCCTACTAATATTAACCACAATCAATTACTTGATTAACACAATGAATTTGATGAAATATAGTAGTGACATTAACATCTAGATGCTAATACTCCTAGCACGACATAAAGACAAAATCAGTATACACTATACTACATCTACCACTAACAAGGCCATGACTTTAACAAACTAAATAGTCCAATCAAATAGATATTTCACAGTCCAATGTTGTCTGCTACAACATAGGCTAGTATTGAGTTTATTCCAAATGAATATGTTAGGCTAATGAAGCGATAAACTCCGAGAATGATCAGGTAACAAGTGTATTCTCATTTCACTGAGAGGTTTACATCAGTTCCGAATGTGTACTTAGAAATTGAATTTGACAGAAGAAAGAACTTAGCAGCAGTAGTAATATGGCAGATGAAGAGAAAATCAAACCACAGCAAATGCACAGCCTAGAAAGTTGAATCACAGCCCAGAAAAAGTTTTGAACCAAATGAGATAAAATTCCAAACACTAATCAACAATGCAACCAAATTTACTCGAAATTGAGACTAAATGCCCTAGAACCTCACTGGAACAAACTCAACTGAACTTCACACTAAACATGCCCAAATTCTACCCGAATATGTCATTAAACACCTCAAAATGCCTTTAGAGTTTGAATCTAGAGCAGAAATGAAGAAATACCAAAATCTGAAAATTTGCATAAATAGGCAATGAAGTAGTAAATGTTTTTTTTGGTTTTTTCCTATTTTTCTACTATTTTGGATTTTTGCAGTTTTAATTTAAAAAAGTTGAGCTGAAAATTGAAAAATATAGCTTTGAGAGGGGATTTTAATGGCTGGGATCTTTAGGAATTTTCGGGGGTCCAAAAAACATGTTAGTGTACACATTGGGGTTTCCTTTTATAGGCTATACTAAGGCAGAAAATTCTGGAAGTTTCCACACAATTCCTGTTTTAATTTTCAGAAAATGACTATTAGACCCTAACTTTGTGACTTATTACCCAAGCTACTGCCCTAAGTTTTCTAAAATCTACACTAAAGTCCTATTCTAGAAAGCCCTAGGGTGTTCCTTTAACTATGAAATACCCATTCTACCCTTATCCTAACTTTGAATTTACTATTCTTGATAAATCAGCCATTTCTTATGCCCAAACTACCATTGAAAACCCCCTGAAATTACCAACTAAATCCAAACAACTCATAAACCTATTTTGAAAATACTAGACTAATAAAACTAACCTTAGACCTTGGTCTTAGTTTACCAAATTGACATTATCAACTATAACCAAATCGATTAAGCTAATTAACACTGACTAATTAAGCTAATCTTAACAATGAATTGAAACCCAAATAGTGAACTAAAGAATAATTGACCCAATAACTAATTGAACTGAACTAAACTAACTATCACCAACTAATTAACAACAGTAAAGGGTTATTAGTTAATTCAAATACTGAATCAATAATTAAAATTCAGATGAGGCCAAAACAGGATCAATTAAAACCAACCTAAAACCAAAAATCATAATAATTTTGAATTTTACAGAATGAACAAACAAGCAGAATTGTGTACAAAAATCAAAACAAAACCAGACTAGAGGTGACAAAAAATCAAAACGAAAATTAACTACAACATCCATTCATTAAGCAAAAACAATTACAGAATCGAATCAGAATACATGAAAGAAGAAGAAAATAAAAACAAATTATAAAAAGAAAAACTTATGTCACGGCCCCAAACCCGATCGTGATGGCGTCTAACACAACTGCTAGGCAAGCCCGACCACTATCACTCTCAAACTGAGCATAAAGCTCAAATCCACTTATTTAAAAATCACTAACAGTGAAGAAACTAATATATAACTGACAAATGGAAAACAACCCGAATATCAACAACACAGAGGAACCTCCCAAAGATCTGGGGGTCATGAGTCTAGAGCCTCTACAAGAATAGCATAATAATATTGTAATATTACATAGTCTGAGGTACACGGAAAATCAAATAACATGAAATAGTGGAGGATTCGGGTCCTGCGGACGTAAGGCAGCTACCTCGACAACTCCGAATGGGAATCTGAAGAACAGCAATAAGCTCAGCTAGCTCCTGAAGTACCTGGATCTGCACACATGGTGAAAGGAGTAAAATGAGTACTTCCAACTCAGCGGTAATAGACATGTATAATGACATTGAAGGTAAGAAATCCCAAGATACGACAAAGTAAAGTTACAACAATATTTCAACACATTTAACACTGTAACATCAATAAGTATTAACAGATAGTGCAGATAAGTGTCAATGCATGAATGCAATGCAAATGCACATCATTGCTACTGTGCGCAGCCCGATCCATTTGGGTACCCGCGCTCACTGTAGAGATTCAAACTCCGGAGGAGCTCTTACAGCACAAGTGCAATATCACAGTAACATATGCTGCAGCGTACAACCCGATCCACTATCAGTCCAGCTATATACATGCAAGCCACATAGGCACAATCAAAATTACCATTTTTAGTTTCGTTTATTAGTAATTATAAAATTAGGTGTTCAAAACCATAGAATTTTGTCAGTCATTTATAGATAGTGTTTAGCTCAGGACTAATATAATGAAAACATGTTGTAAATCATAGAAATAGTGATAACAGTCCCTACAGGGTCAAAATAGTCGGCACGCAGCCCAAATATATTCATAACCATCCAAGTAGGAGGTTTACCAGCTAATTTATGGCAAACAACACAGTACAACATTACTCGGGCGGTCTAAGCCATAGTCCCCAATCACAATTGACCCCGCACTCACCGTTGAGTATGTTTCTCTCCTGAATATAGTGTCAGAGTGTGATATACTGGGGTTTCAAACCCTCAGGTCATCATCCACATCTATTATTCACCTCGAACCAGCCACGACACTAGTCTGCTAAGCCTTTCCCTCTTGAATCATCCTCCCCGGGTTCTGAATCAAATCAAAACCACAAGGAATACATTAAAATAGGATAATGGAACATAACCCAATCGAAATAACTTGAAAAACACCCAAAAACACGAAGTTGGAAAAACCTAAGCCTGGGCCCATTTCTCAATAAATTACAAAATTCACAGTTTCGGAATCCTCGTCTCGCCACGAGTCCATACATATAAAATTTATCAAAATCGAAGTTCAATTGCCCTTTCAAATTCAAATTTTACATTACCAAAAAACAAGCCCTAACATCTCCAATTTTCACACAATCTTTAGAGATTTCAATGATAAATCTTCAATAAAATCACGTATATGACTCATAAAACTTACCTCCAATCGAATCCTAGTCGAAACCCTCTTAATCCCTCGTAAAAAGCTACCAGATATGCTCAACAATGGTGAAAAATGACTTTAGCTCGCGGAGGAAATGTTATAAACCCTTCTGTCCGCCCAGCACTTTCCTTCGTCGCATTCGCTGCACTTGCCACGCAAACGCGAAGAGAAATTTTTAAAAAGCTCACAATTACTCTAGGCGAACACGACTTAACTCACGCGATCACGTTACTTCCTGACTCACACCTACGCGTATGCGTCACCATACACGCAAACGCGTATAACAAATTTTCACTGACTCGAGATCCTTCAACGCGAACACATCTCACCTACTGTGAACGCGAAGCACAAGGCTCCATAAACTACACGATCGCAGCCTCTCCTTTGCGAATGCGAAGGCAAAAATCACAGGCTCCCTAAAATTTCCTATGCGTTCGCATCCTTCACCACGCGAACGCAGTGCACAAATGTCTGCAGCACTAACAACAGAAAATCTGATCTCTTTGTAAACAAAAAAGGGTCCGTTTGAACACCAGAAATCACCCCGAGGCCCCTGGGAACCCAATCGAAAACATCAACCTACTCCAAAACATCATATGAACTTGTTCCAATCATAAAAACATGTCCATTAACACAAAAATCATCAAATCACAATGGATTCAAGCCTAAGTTTAACTAAAACGTCTGAAACTCACATTCGATCAAAAACACTACCAAACGACGTCTGAATGACCTGATAATTTGCAGACATATCAAAAATTACCTAATAAAGCTACTACAACCCTCAAAATTCCATTCCAACACTCGGATCAAAATCTCACCTATCAACCAGAATTTGTCAAAATTCCAACTTTGCCAATTCAAGCCTATTTCGACACCGGATCTCTAAATTCGATTCTGATTGCACTCCTATGTCACAAATCATCCCCCAAAGCTAACCAAGCCACCAGAATTCACATCCAAGCCCTATAACAACATAGTTAACTTCCGGTTGACTTAAAACAAGCTTCCTTCTAAAAGCTATGTGCCTTGTTTTCAACCAAAACCAATTCAATTACACCGATCGACTCTAATACTAACATTGAAACATGAAGAAACACAATAAGGGGGAAATGGGGCAGTAACTCACATGACGACAGGCTGGTTCGTCACATCCTCCCAACTAAAACAAACGCTCCTCCTCGAGCGGGTCAAGAAATATTCCTGGAGTCTCAAATAAGTGAGGATATCCGCTCCGCATCTCCTGCTCGGTGTCCCAAGTGGCCTCCTTCATGAGTTGACCACTCTACTACACCTTCACTGATGCTATATCCTTAGACCTCAATCTCTGCACCTGTCGACCCAAAATGGCTATAAGCTCCACATCATATGTCAATTCGTCATCTAACTGAACTGTACTGAAGTCCAACACATGCTATGGGTCCCCCACACACCTCTGGAGCATGGACACCTGAAATACTGGATGAACTCCCGATAGGCTGGGTGGAAAATCAAGCATATAGGCAACCTCTCCAATCCTTCTAAGTATCTCAAAAGGGTCAATGAATCTCGGACTCAGCTTTCTTTTCTTTCCAAATCTCATGACGCATTTTATAGGCGAAACCTTCAGCAACACCTTCTCACCAACTGAATAAGATATATCTCGGACCTTCCGGTCCGTGTAACTCTTCTGGCGCGACTGTGCTATGCGAAGTCTCTCCCGAATCACCTTTACCTTGTCCAATGCATCCTGGACCAACTCTATCCCCAACAACCTAGCCTATTCGGACTCAAACCAACCAACTGCAGATCTATGCCGTCTCCCATATAAAGCCTCATATGGCGCCATCTGAATGTTGTATTGGTAGTTGTTGTTTTAAGTAAACTCTACGAGAGGCAAGTAATCAACCTAAGAACCTCCAAAGTTAATAACACATGCACGCAACATGTCCTCCAATATCTAAATGGTACGCTCGGACTTTCCGTCAGTCTGAGGATGAAATGCAGTGCTCAACTCTACCTGTGAACCCAACTCTCGCTGAAAAGTCCTCTAAAACTGAGAAGTAAACTGAGTACCTCTATCCAATATAATAGATACTGGGACCCCATGCAACCTCGCAATCTCACGGATGAAAATCTGTGCAAACCAATCCGAGGAATAGTATTACATACAGGAATGAAGTGCGCAGACTTGGTCCGCCTATCCATAATCACCCAAACCGAACCAAAATTCCTCGCTGTCCAAGGGAGACCACTAACAAATTCCATATTAATCCTCTCCTATTTCCACTCGAGATTATTAATATGCTGAAACACACCACTGGGCCTCTGATGCTCATACTTGACCTGCTGACAGTTGAGGCATCGTGCTACATGACTCACAATATCGTTCTTCATCCTTCTCCACCAGTAATGGTGTCTTAAATCCTGATACATCTTCGTGGCACCTGGATGGATAGAATACCACGAGCTATGGTCCTCGTCAAATATCAACTCCCGAAGCCCATCCATGTTGGGCAAGAAAATCTGGCCCTGCATCCTCAACACACCATCACTATCAGTAATCACATCCCTGGCATCATCGTGTTGAACTCTGTTTTTAAGGACAAGCAAGTGTAGATAATCATACTGGCACTCACGAATGTGATCATATAAGGAAGACTGAGAAACAACACAAGCCAACACTATGCTGGGCTCTAAAATATCCAACCCCACGAACCGATTGGCCAATGCTTGAACATCAACTGCAAAGGGTTTCTCCCCAACTGGATATACACCAGGCTACTCATACTAACTGCCTTTCGGCTCAAAGCATCATCCACTACATTGGCCTTCCCCTAATGATATAAAATGATGATGTCATAATCCTTGAGCAACTCAAGCCACCTCTGCTGCCTCAAATTTAGATCCTTCTGTTTAAACAAATGCTCAAGATTGCGATGATCGGTATACACCTCATAGGACACGCCATACATATAGTGCCTCCAAATCTTCAAGGCATGAACAGGGTAGTTCTTCTCATGAGGCTTCAACTGACGAGAAGCATAAGCAGTAACCCTACACTCCTGCAACAACACACAACCTATCCCAACTCTCGATACATCACAATACATGGTATAAGAACTTGAAGCTGATGGAAAGACTAACACTGGAATTGTTGTCACGGCCCTAGTTCACGAATAGTGAACATTTCATGACGACACTCAGTCTTCGCGACTAGGTAAGCCTAACACAATGCGGAATATACACTTTCATGAAAGAAAAGATAAGATAATAATGGAAAGATGTAAAAGAGATGTAATAAGTCCCGCTCGGCACATACACTTCACCAAATACCAGGAGAAAACACAACTACTAGGACCCGGAAACTCACGGGCATCACAGACTCAGAAAGAGTACAACTGTGGCTCTAAACATCGAGAGTGTCTATACAACAAAAATAAGGAAATAGCTGATATCACTAATAAGAATAGAAGAAGACCCTACGGATATGCAGACCTAGCAGATCATACCTCGAGTCTCTGGAAGGTGCTACTAAATGACCTATAGTGTGTCTGATCTGATGTACCTAGATCTGCACAACAAAAGTGTGCAGAAGAGTAGTATGAGTACACCACGGTGGTACTCAGTAAGTGCCAAGCCTAACCTATATGGAGTAGTGACGAGGAAGGTCAAGGCCCTACCGAGAAATAATAAATATAATGATAGGAATAATATCGAGCAGTTCAAATAAGAATAAGATTGAAATAACAGCAATGAGGTATATACTACAACCATCTACGATTAAGCTAACAAGGAGAAATAAGCACAACAATGTACAAATCAACAAGTCCTAGATCTCTGGGAATTGAACCCGCAGTCCCTCTCTATACTCAGCAACTCAGGATCTCCGGGAATTGAACCCGCAGTACATATATCTGTCTCACGGGATCTCTGGGAATTGAACCCACTGTCCTTGTCTCAGTATCACAGGATCTCTGGAAGTTGAACCCGCGGTCAGTACATCAGTATCTCTAGGTCTCCGGGAATCAAACCCGTAGCTCGTATCTCAATACCTCAGGATCTTCGGGAATTGAACCCGCACTCCGTATCTCAATATCTCGGTATCTCCGGGAATTGAACCTGCAGTCCTTTACCTTAGTAGCATCAGATCTCTGGGAATTGAACCCGCAGTCCACAAACACAAACAAAATAAATAAGAGGAAAAACACAGAGAAATATGAAGTACATAGCTACAAATTACACCAAATCCAGTCTTATCAAGTTTCACAAAGTTCAATTAAGACAAGTAGGCACTTAGATAGATAATTCCATCTAATCATGCTTCTCTAACTAACATCAGATAAGTCTTAGAATTGAAGCAATTAATTATCAAGGATATCACAATTTGAACAGTTCAAGTAAGGTAGTTTTTCAACAATTTGCGCAAGTACATGCCCGTCAACTCGCGTACAAGGCATTTAAATCAACACATAAATATCCTAGGGTAGAAGGTTCCCGCACGTAAGGTCAGACAAGTCACTTACCTCAATTTCGGTACAAAACCGCTAAGAAACGACTCCCTTGCCACGAGTATCTGACTTCAAGTGGCCCAAATCTAGTCAAACCAATTTCACAGTGTAAATAACATCGCAAGTAACTAATTACCATGATAAAATTAAAGTTACAGCGTGAAAGTGGGTGAAATGACCAAAATACCCTTGTAGCCATCAACTCGGAATCAAAATATTTTTATGTTTTCAAAACCCTCGTACTCTCATGAGTCTAACCATATAAAATTTACCGAAATCCGAGTTCGTTTGCCCCTCCGAATAATCAAAGTTTCTTCTATGAAACTACCCAAATCTTACACCCCAGAGCCAAAATTAAAGGAAGAAATTGAGTTTGGATTAGTGAATAATGATCACAAGGGAGTAATAAATCATTACCCAATGGTTATCTATGAAAAGCAATCGAAAATCCCTCAAAACCGAGCTCCCTAGCTTGAGTTTTTGTAAAAATGATGAAACCCTCGCGGGTGAAATTATTATAACTGGTTCTGTCTGCCCAGTGATTTACTCTATGCAATCGCATACCCACTGTTGCGATCGCATTGAACAAAAAATTTACTCTCAGTATTTAATGTTATGCGATCGCACACCTACAACACGATCGCATAGAACAATTGCCTAGGCTCCAAAATTACTACTATGCGATCGCACTCTATCCCTGCGATCGCATAGAACAAATGACTTCCAGGGACTCAAGGCCACAATAGACTATGCGATCGCACCAATAGCCATGCGATTACATAGAGCAAGGTTACAAACCTATGAGATCGCAACCTAGTCTATGCGATCACATAGAACAACTTAGAAGCTCAAGTTCATCCTTCTATGCGGTCGCATCACCCCTGTGCGATCGCATAGAGTATCCTCCTGCTGCAAATACCAGCAACCAACAACACTTCTAAAACGCAATAATTGGTCTGATTGGACCCCCTGGATTCACCTTGAGGCCCCAGGACCCCAACGAAAACCACCAACCTACCCCAAAAAAAGATACGAACTTGTACCAATCATAAAAACATGCCCTTAAACATGGAACCCATCAAATCAAGGCGGATTCAAGCCTAAGTTTTAACCAAAACTTCAGAAACCTACATGCCATCAAAAACATAACCAAACGATGTCCGAATGACCTGAACATTTGCAGGCATATCCAAAATCACCTAACAAAACTATTGCAACTCTCAGAATTCCATTCCGACTCCCGGATCAAAATCTTACCTATCGATTGGATTTCCAAAAATTTCAATCTTCGGCATTTCTAACCTAAATGAGCTACAGACCTCCAAAATACATCCCGAACATGCTCCCAACCTCGAAATCACCTAACAGAGCTAATGGAACCATCAGATTTCCATGACAACGTCATCTTAACAATGTTCCAAATACGGGCCAGTTTTTTCAACTGTAAAGCTCTTATTTAGGGACTAAGTGTCCCAAAACACTCCAAATTCCATAACCAAACATTGCGGCAAACCAAAATAGCAGAAATGAACTTTGGGGAAACAGTTAATTGCTGATTAGGGTGTAAATTTCAAAAACGAGTGGCCGGGTCATTACATCTTCCCACACTTAAAGATTCATTTGTCCTTGAACAAGCATAGAAAATATACCTGGAGTGGTGAAGAAATGAGGTACTGGCTGCGCATATCCTGCTCGGTCTCCCAAGTCGCCTCCTCGGTCGGCTGACCCCGCCACTGGACCTTCACTGAAGCGATGTTCTTTGATCTTAGCTTCCTGATTTTCCTATCCAAAATGGTCACTGGCACCTCAACATAAGACAGATCCTCGTCTAGCTGAACATAAGTGAAATTCAACACATGCAACGGGTCACCATGGTATCTCCAAAGCATAGAGACATGAAATACGGGATGGACTCCGGCTAGGCTGGGAGGTAAGGCTAGCTCATAAGCAACCTCCCCAACACGCCTCAAAATCTCAAAAGGGCCAATGAATCTCGGACTCAGCTTCCCCTTCTTCCCCAACCTCATGGCGCCCTTCATGGGTGAGACTCGAAGTACAACCCGCTCGCCAACCATAAAAGCCACATCGTGGACCCTCTTGTCCGCATAACTCTTCTGTCTGGACTGGGCTGCACGGAGTCTGTCGTGAATTACCTTGACCTTGTCCATTGCATCCTGGACCATCTCAGCACCTAGCAGTCTGGCCTCACCCGGCTCGAACCAACCTAGGGGGACGTGCACCTCCTTCCATATAGGGCCTCATACGGTGCCATCTGAATGCTGGACTGATAGATATTGTTATAAGCAAACTCTTCCAGTGGCAAGAAATGATCCCATTAACCTCCAAACTCAATCACGCACGCACGGAGCATATCCTCCAAAATCTGAATAGTGTGCTCAGACTGGCCATCCGTCTGGGGGTGAAACAATATGCTCAGCTCCACCCGAGTGCCTAACTCCTACAGCACGGCTCTCCAGAACCGCAAAGTGAACTGAGTGCCTCTGTCTGAAATGATGGAAACTGGAATGCCATGCAGCCGAACTATCTCCCTGATGTAGATCTCCGCTAGCCACTCCGATGAGTAAGTGGTGCACACGGGTATGAAATGGGCGGACTTGGTCAGCCGATCCACAATGACACAAATGGAATCAATCTTCCTCGCAGTCCGTGGAAGTCCCGATACTAAGTCCATGTTGATGCGCTCCCATTTCCACTCTGGGATCTCAATCTGCTGCATTAACCCACCCGAAAGCTGATGCTCATACTTCACCTGCTGGCAGTTGAGGCACCTAGAAACATAGTCAACTATATCCTTCTTCATTCGTCTCCACCTGTAATGCTACCTCGAGTCTTGATACATCTTCGTGTCACCCGAATGGATGGAATACCGCGAGCTATGGGCCTCTGCTAGAATCAGCTCTCGAAGATCATCTACATTGGGCACACAAATACGCCCCTGCATCCTCATCACTCTGTCATCCCAAATGGTGACATCTCGAGCATCACCATGTCTAACCTTGTCCTAAAGATCCTTCAAATAAGGGTCATCAAACTGCCGCTCTCTGATGCGATCAAATAGAGAAGACCGAGAAACCACACAGGATAGAACCCGGCTGGGCTCCTAAAGATCCAGTCTAACAAACTGCCTGGCTAAAGCCTGAACATTCATCACTATGGGCCTCTCCAAAGCTGGTAGATATGCCAAACTCCCCAAACTCTTCGCCCGGTGACTCAAGGAATCGGCAACTACATTGGCCTTGCCCGAATGATAGAGAATAGTAATGTCATAGTCCTTTAATTGCTCCAACCATCTCCTCTAACGCATGTTCAGGTCCTTTTGCTTAAGCAAGTGCTGCAAGCTCCGATGATTAGTGTTAAATCTCACAAGAAACCCCATATAAATAATGATGTCAAATCATCAAGGCCTGAACAATGGCAGATAGCTCAAGATCGTGGATAGGGTTGTTCTTTTCATGAACCTTTAGTTGTCGGGATGCGTAGGAAATTACTTTACCGTCCTGCATAAATATTGCATCGAGTCCAACCCCTGAGGCATCACAATATACCGTATAGGACCCCAAACCGGTAGGCAGCATCAAGATAGTGGTCGAAGTCAAAGCTGTCTTGATCTTTTGAAAGCTTGCCTCACACTCCTCTGTCAACTGAAAGGGGCACCCTTTTGGGTTAATCTGGTCGTAGGTGCTGCGATCGAAGAGAACCCCTCTACAAAATGACGGTAATAACCCACTAGGCCAAGGAAGCTACGAATTTCAGTAGCTGAGGAGGGCCTGGGCCAACTCTGCACGGCCTCAACCTTCCTCGGATCCACTCGAATACCCACGCTCGACACCACGTGGCCTAGAAATGCCATTGAACTCAGCCAAAATTCACATTTAGAGAACTTTGCATAAAATTGCTTCTCCTTCAGAGTCTGAAGCACTATCCTCTGGTGCTGCTCGTGCTATTCCTGACTCCGGGAATATATCAAATATCATCAATGAAAACAATCAAGATCGAGTCAAGGTACGGTCTGAATACACTGTGCATCAAATGCATAAAAGCTGCTGGGGCATTAGTCAGCTCGAAAGACATAACGAGAAACTCGTAGTGTCCATACCGAGTCCTGAAGGCAGTCTTTGGGATATCTGGCTCCTGAATCTTCAACTGATGATAACCAGAGCGAAAATAAATCTTGGAGAACACATGTGCACCCTTTATCTGGTCAAATAAGTCATCAATACGTGGCAAAGGATACTGGTTATTTACTGTAACTTTGTTCAACTGGCGATAATCAATACACATACGCACAGGACCGTCATTTTTCTTCACAAACAACACAGGAGTACCCCAAGGCGAAACACTGGGTCAAATGAAACCCTTACCTAACAACTCATGTAAATTCAACTCCTTCAACTCAGGAGGAGCCATACGGTACGGAGGAATAGAAATGGGCTGAGTGCCCGGCAATAAGTCAATACCAAAATCGATATCTCTGTCATGCGGCATGCTCGGGGGATCAGCTGGAAATACATCAGAGAAATCACGTACCACTGGGACGGAATCAACAGAAGGAGTGTCAACACTGACATCCCTTACATAAGCTAGATAAGTTGCACACCCCTTCTCAACCATACGCTGAGCTTTGAGAAAGGAAATAACACGGCTGGGGTGTGATCTAGAGTACCACTCCACTCAATACGTGGAATGTCCGGCACAGCCTGCGTCACGGTCTTGGCGTGACAATCAAGAATAGCATAATGGGGTGACAACCAGTCCATGCCTATGATAATATCGAAATCAACATTACCGAGCAATAAAAGATCAGCGCTGGTCTCAAAACCACAAATAGTGACCAAACATGACCGAAACACACGGTCCACAACCAAAGAATCTCCCACCGGAGTAGAAACATAAATGGGGGCACTCAAAGAATCTCGAGGCACACACAAATGTAAAGCAAAATAAGAGGACACATATTAAAAAGTAGAACCAGGAACGAATAGAACCGATGCCTCTTTGTAACTAACAAAGATAATACATGTGATAATAGAATCGGAGGCAATAGCTGTAGTGTGATCAGGAATAGCATAAAATCTAGCCTGACCCCTCTCTCGAGGGCGGCCTCTATCACTCTAATCCCTGCCCCTGGCTGGCTGGGTAGGTGGGGTGGTAGCTGGGGCTGGAACGATGGCCTGCTACCCCTTGAACCATGCTGAGGCTGCGAAGTCTGTAGAGGCGCTCCTCTCCTACGCCTGGGGCACTCCCTAAACAGATGGTGATTATCCCTGAACTCAAAGCAATCCGTAGGAGGATGCGGTGGCTGTGACTAACCGGCCCCGCTCCCGTTGGACTAACCTTTGGAGGTACCCCGCGCAGGAGGCGCACTAGAAACTGGGGGAGCATAATAAGGCCCTAGGTGCTGGAAGAGCTGGAGTACTACTAGCTGCTGGCAATGCTGAATGAACTGTATGGCCGAAATAACCCCTACCAAAATGAACGTCTGCTGAAGTACGGGCACCAGAGAAATGACCCAACTCACGAGACCTCTTGGCCTCCCTCTCTCCTTTCTCTCTAGGGAGCATACCCTCGATCCGCCTGGTAATAGTCACCGCCTACTAATATGGTACATCTGTCTCCATCTATCTATCCATGCTGGACTGGATCGGCAGAATAAGGCCCTCAATAAACCTCTGCACTCTCTCCCACACCATGGCTACTAAGGCCGGTGCATGCCTGGCTAACTGGGTGAAACTGATAGCATACTCCGATATTGTCACAGAGCCCTGACGCAACCGCTCAAACTCCGATTGCCCAGCATCCCTAAGGCTCTGGGAACAAACTCCCTCAAAAACATATCAGAAAACTGTGTCCAGGTCAACGAGGCAGACTCATCTGGACTATCCAACTCATACATGCGCCACCAATCATAAGCAGCCCCTCGAAGCTGAAAAGCAGTAAAGGAAACCCCGCTGGTCTCCACTCTCCCCATAGTATGGAGGATACAATGACACTCCTCCAAAAATCCCAATGCATCATCTGAAGCCAAGCCACTGAACACTAGGGGATCATATTTCTTGAACCTCTCTAATCTACGCTGCTCGTCCTTGGAGGCAGCTGGCCCACCTCCGGTCTGTACTGGGGTGGCAGGAGCCATAGTAATAATCTCTGGAACCTGCCCCACGGGCACTCACTGCTCAGGTGTACCAGCTGCGGGAGTCTGGGCCCCTCCCCTGGCCAGAGATGTAGTTGCAGCGAAAGGAAGCAACCCCGCCTGAGCTAGAGTAGTATACATGCTCATAAACTGGGCCAGCGTCTCCTGGAGTGCTGGAGTAGTAGCTGATGTAGTAGGTGCACTAGGTGCCTGCGCTCCAACCTGATCCATCGGTAGTGTCTCAGTGGCAGCGCGCGGGTGCTGTGGCTGCACCTCGGGCGCATCCTCCACCTCTACCACAACACCGACCTCTGGTAGCGGAAGTAGAGGGCGCGTGTGCCTGATCCTCACGAGTAGCATGTGTCCTCAACATATGTGAGAGAATAGAAAACAGAAGTTTACATTTGGTGAAAAAATATCGCACGACAAGGAATTCAAAAGAAATGAAGAGTTTCCTAAATAGTTACACAGCTTCTCGTAGATAAATACAGACGTCTCTCTATCGATCAGCGAGACTCTAAATAACCGGCTTGTGTCCCGTGACTCCTATGAACCTAGATCTCTTATACCAACTTGTCACGACCCTAGTTCACGAATCGTGAACATGTCATGATGGCACCCAGTCTTCGCGACTAGGTAAGCCTAACACAATGTGGAATATACACTTTCATGAAATAAAAGATAAGATAACAGCGGAATGATGTAAAAGAGATGTAATAAGTGTCGTTCGGCACATACACTTCACCAAATACTAGGAGAAAACACAACTACCAGGACTCGGAAACTCACGGGCAGCACAGACTAAGAAGGAGTACAACTGTGGCTCTATACATCAAGAGTATCTATACAAAGAAAATAAAGAAATAGCTAATATCACTAATAAGAATAGAAGAAGACCCTCCGGATCTACAGACGTAGCAGATCATACCTTGAGTCACCTGAAGGTGCTACTAAATCACCTGTAGTGCGCCTAATCTGATGTACCTGGATCTGCACAACAAAAGTGTATAGAAGAGTAGTATGAGTACAGCACAGCGGTACTCAATAAGTGCCAAGCCTAACCTCGATGGAGTAGTGACGAGGAAGGTTAGGGCCCTACTGAGAAAAAGTAAAAATAATGATAGTAATAATATTGAGCATTTAAAATAAGAATAAGACCGAAATAATAACAATGAGGCATATACTACAACCGTATACGATTAAGCTAACAAGGAGAAATCAGCACAACAATGTACAAATCAACAAGTCCAGGATCTTCGGGAACTGAACCCGCAGTCCCTCTCTATACTCAGTAACTCAGGATCTCTGGGAATCGAACCTGCGGTGTATATATCAGTCTCACAGGATCTCCAAGAATTGAACTCGCAGCCCGTTTCTCAATATCTCAGGATCTCCGGGAATAGAACCCGCAGTCAGTATCTCAATATCTCAGTATCTCTGAGAATTGAACCTGCAGTCCCTTACCTCAGTAGCATCGGATCTCTGGGAATTAAACCCGCAATCCACAAACACAAACACAATCAATAAGAAGAAAAACACAAAGACATATGAAGTACATAGCTACAAATTACACCAAATCCAGTCTTAACAAGTTCTAGGAAGTTCAATTAAGACAAGTAGGCACTTAGACAGATAATCCTATCTAATCATGCTTCTCTAACTAACATCAGATAAGTCTTACAATTGAAGCAATTAATTATCAAGGATATCCCACTTTAAACAGTTCAAGGTGCTTTTTCAACAATCTACGTAAGTACAATCTCGTCACCTTGCATACAAGGCATTTAAATCAACATATAAATATCCTAGGAGAGAAGGTTCCCCCACACAAGGTTAGACAAGTCACTCACCTCAATTTCGGTACAAAACCTCTATAAACGACTCCCTTTCCACGAGTATCCAACTCCGAGTGGCCCGCATCTAGTCAAACCAATTTCACAATGTAAATAACATCGCAAGTAAATAATTACAATGATAAAATTAAAGTGACGGCGCGAAAGTGGGTGAAATGACCAAAATACCCCTACAGCCATCGGCTCGGGATAGAAATATTTTTACGTATTCAGAACCCTGGTACTCTCACAAGTCTAAACATATAAAATTTATTGAAATTGGAGTTCGTTTGCCCCTCCAAATCATCAAAGTTTCTTCTATGAAACAACCCCAATCTTACACCTAAAATCTGAAATTAAAGGAAGAAATTGAGTTTAGATTAGTGAATAATGATCACAAGGGAGTAAGAAATTGTTACCCAATGTTTATCTCTGAAAAGCACTCGAAAAATCCCTTAAAACCAAGCTCCCTAGATTGAGTTGTT
Organism: Nicotiana noctiflora; assembly: GCA_032618575.1. Taxonomy (NCBI): domain Eukaryota; kingdom Viridiplantae; phylum Streptophyta; class Magnoliopsida; order Solanales; family Solanaceae; genus Nicotiana; species Nicotiana noctiflora. The sequence continues at coordinate 62,857 of JASVEL010013427.1, read as the reverse complement.
GTAAAAATGGTTAAACCCTTGTGGATACAATTATTATAACTTGTTTTGTCTGCCTAGTGATTTACTCTATGCGATCGGATGCCCACTATTGCGATCGCATTGAACAAAAAATTTACTCTCAATATTTAATGCTATGCGATCGCACACCTAGAATGCGATCGCATAGAACAATTGCCCAGTGTCCAAAATTACTACTATGCGATCGCACTCTATCCCCACGATGACATAGAACAAATGACTTCCAGGGACTCAGGGCCACAATACACTATGCGATCGCACCAATAGCCATGCGATCGCATAGAGCAAGGTTACAAACCTATGCGATCGTAGCCCAGTCTAGGCGATCGCATAGGGCAACTCAGAAGCTCAAGTTCATCCTTCTATGCGATCGCATCACCCCTATGTGATCGCATAAAGTATCCATCTGCATCAAATACTAGAAACCAACATCACTTCTAAAATTCAAGAATTGGTCCGATTGGACCCCCGAATACACCCCGAGGCCCCCGGGACCCCAATGAAAATGACCAACCTACCCTAAAACACGATACGAACTTTTTCCAATCATAAAAACACGCTCTTAAATACGGAAACCATCAAATCAAGGCGGATTCAAGACTAAGTTTCAACCAAAACTTCCGAAACCTACATGCTATCAAAAACCCGAACAAACTATGTTAGAATGACCTGAAAATTTGCAGACATATCCAAAATCACCTAACAAAACTACTGCAACAGTCGAAATTCCATTCCGACTCCCGGATCAAAATCTCACCTATTGATCAAAAATTTTGAACTTCGGCATTTCAAGCCTAAATGAGCAACATGCCTCCAAAATACATCCTGAATGTGCCCCCAACCCCGAAATCACCTAACAGAGCTAATAGAACCATCGAATTTCCGTTCTGAGGTCATCTTAACAATGTTACGAATACGAGCCTTTTTTCAACTATAAAGCTCTTATTTAGCGACTAAGTGTCCCAAAACACTCCAAATTCCATAACCTAACCTCCCGAAACCACAATAGTAGAAATGAACTTAGGGGAAATAGTTAATTGGGGATCGGGGCATAAATTTCAAAAACGACCGGCCGGGTCGTTACAATTGTGGTCAACGTTGTCTTGAGCTTCTGAATCCGACCATACGAATGGTGCACCCTTCTGCGTCAACCTGGTCAAGGACGAAGCAATAGATGAAAATCCCTAAAAAACCGGTGCTAATACCCTATCAAACCAAGAAAACTCCGAATCTCCATAGCTGAGGACAGTATAGGCCAACTCTGCACCACCTCTGTCTTCTTCGAGTTAACCTGAATACCTTCACTGGACACCACATGTCCTAGAAAAGCTACAGACCCAATCCAAAATTCACATTTGGAGAACTTTGCATAAAGTTTCTCCTCCCTGAATCTTTGCAATACTACTCTCCAATGCTGAGCATGCTCCACCTGGCTACGCGAGTATACCAAGATGTCATCGATAAACACAATCATAAAGGAATCCACATACGGCTGGAACACACTTTTCATCAAGTGCATGAATGCGGCTGGGGCATTAGTCAGCCTAAAAGACATAACTAGAAACTCAAAATGCCCATATCTCATCCTGATGGCTATCTTTATAATATCAGAATCTCTAATCTTCAGCTGGTGATAGCCTGAAGGAAGATCAATCTTCGAGAACACCCTCGCTCTCTGGAGATGATCAAACAAATCATCAATGCATGGTAGTGGATACTTGTTATTCACTATTACCTTGTTCAACTGCCTATAATTAATACACATCCTCATTGAGCCATCTTTCTTCTTGACAAACAATATCGGTGCTGTGACGACCCAAAGGGTCATCACTTATTTTATTAATCATTTCGAGCTTCTGAGGCCTTGAAAACCTCATTCTATATTGCCTCGATTTACGTGCACGATCCGAGCATGTAGCCGGAAAGATTTTTATGATAGAAAATATGAATTCTATAAGAAATTTGGATAAAAATGATATTAATATTGATATGGTTGACTTCGGTCAACATTTTTGGTAAACGGATCCGGACCCGAGATTGGATGGTTCCGAGAGGTCCATAGGAAAATATGGGACTTGGACATGCGTCCGGAGTCGAATTCTGAGGCCTAGAGCCCAAGTTATGAATTTTTCTGTGAAATTGTTTTTGATGTAATTGTCAAAGGAAAATGAATTAATTGACCTTGGTATCGGGCTCGTATTTTGGTTCCGACACCCGGTACATGTCTTAAATATTATATATGTGCTTTCTGCATAGTTTGGTGACATTTGGATGTCGTTTGATATGTTTTGGACCTTGAGTTCCAAGTTTGAAAGTTTTGAAAACCAAAAGAATGAAAATCATGAACTTGAGGCTTGATTTGATGAAAACGATGTGATATTGGCGATGTGATCACACGAACAAGTTCATAATGTGTTTTTGATGTTGTGTACATGTTTGGTTTGGAGCCCGGGGGGCTCAGGTAAAGATTTGATAGGCCGTTGGATTAAATTCTGAATTTTTGCACCGCTGGTTTTTCACCCAGCTGTTGTCTTCGCAATTGCGAAGTATTTCTCGCAATTGCGAAGGTGGCAGATCAAGGAAGGGTTCGCAAATGCGAACCCTTGGTCGCAAATGCGAAGGGTGCCCAGGACCGATTGGGTTCGCAAATGCGAACCAAACCTCGCAATTGCGAGGCCTCCAGTGAAAAGGCATGCTTCGCAAATGCGAAGCATACTTCGCAAATGCAAAGGTCCCTCAGCCCAGCCTCGTTCGCAAATGCGAACAAATGTTCGCAAATGCGAAGGTCCCTGGAGGCCAGCCTGGTTCGCAAATGCGAACAAATGTTCGCAAATGCGAAGCCCCCATATTTGCCTTGGCTTCGCAAATGCGAACAAAAGTTCGCAAATGCGAACTTCCCAGCCTTAGCTTATTTTTCAAACTCCAGAAATTGGTCGGGGTTCGCAATTGCGAACCCATGTTCGCAAATGCGAACACAGAGACCTGTAAAACACGATTTTCAGTTCATTTCTTCACTTTTTACAAACCAAAAACACCCATTTGCGATTCTTCACGGATTCTTTCTTCTTCAAAACAATTGTAAGCCACTTTTTACTTAGTTCTTTCAATTCCTAACATCATTAAACATGTTTTTCCATAGAAATCAAAGGTTTTCATGGTAGAATTTCTTGTTTTTGTTAGAATATAGGGTTTTTCATAAATTGGGAAATTGGACCTCGAATTGAGGTCCGATTTTGAAACTAATCATGTACATGAACTCGTGAGGGGATAGGTAACCGGATTTTGGTCCGAACCCCGAGTTCCGACCATGTGGGCCCGGGGTCAAAATTCACTATTCCGGGCAGAATGTTATAAAAGTTGTAATTGGCCTTATGAATTAGTTCGTTGAGTAGTATTGATGATATTAAATCAATTGTGTATAGATACGATTGGATTGAAGCCAAATTTGAAAGAAAAAGACATTTCCACGGATTGAATTGTTCATAAACATTCGAGGTAAGTGTTTGTTCTATCCTAGCTTGAGGGAATAGGATTATGTGCTATGTGATCGAGTGCGGTGTATGGGCTGTGGTGACGAGCATCCATACACCGGCGTCTAGCATGACCGTGAGTCGTTGTTGATATTTGTTGTGAGATATTTTGAAGATAAATTGTTGAACCCTTGCCGGGTTATAGAATTGTTATTGTTCTCCCTTGTCGGGACTTGTTGTGAAGTGAGATATTGATTGCCCTTGCAGGGACTTTGTTGAAATGATTATTGTGTCCCTTGCCGGGACGGTTCATGATTTGTTGTTTTCTTTCTCTGCCCTTAACCGTGATTGTTATTTGGGTGAGGAAGAGTGATAATGCACGAAGGGTGATGTCGTGCCATGTTTTATTATTTATGCACGAAGGGTTAATGTCGTGCCATGTTTTATTGATTATGCACGAAGGATCATGCCGTGCCTTGTTATTGAACCATGTACGAAGGATCATGCCGTACTATGGATGTGAGGATGAGAGTAAAAGCATGAAGGGTGATGCCGTGCACTTTATTTGCTTATTTGGTGAGGATGAGAGTAAAAGCACGAAGGGTGATGCCGTGCACTTTATTTGCTTATTTGGTGAGGATGAGAGTAAAAGCACGAAGGGTGATGCCGTGCAACTATTTGCCATTCCTTGACTTGATATTACTTGTTTTTCCATTATATTTTATTTGGGTGATGCCGTGCAACTATTTGCCATTCCTTGACTTGATATTACTTGTGTTTCCATTATACTTTGTTTTCCTTGTGAACTTATTAACCGTTGTTAATTGTTGAGTTCTTTTGAGATATTCATTATTGTGTTATTACTTGGTTAATTCTTGATAATTGTGGTAATATGTATATTAAAGAATTGGGATCGTGTGGCGCGCCGACCACTTTTATGATAAGAAATGGGATCGTGTGGCACGCCGACCACAAAGTGATTTGAATCTTGGCATTGGCCATAGTTGCCGGTAGCCTATTGATACATTTGGGAGCGGGTGGTACGCCTACCACAAGATATAATTTATTGTTACAGTTGGGAGCGGGTGGTACGCCTACCACGAGATAAGAAAAGAAAAATAAAGAATTGAGACACGAAAGTAAGATTTAATTTTGTTGATTAGATTAATCTGGATATTATGAGTTATTTGCTGTTATTGCGGGGCCTTACAATTTCCTTATAAATGTTTATGTACATATATATATATATATTGCAACTGCACAGGTTTATGTGGGTGTCTGGTCCTAGGCTTGTCACTACTTCGCCGGGATAGGCTAGGCACTTACCAGCACATGGGGTCGGTTGTGCTGATACTACACTTCGGTGCGTTTTTGCACAGGTCCAGGTTACGATCAGGAGCAGCAGCAGTGAATCGATTGCGTGGAAGTTGATCACATTTGAGACCGAGGTAGCTTGCAGACGTCCGCAGGCCCGGCGTCTCTCTCTTTATTTATGTTACTAGTTGTAGTCTCTTTGTTCCGAGACAAACAGAATTATGTTATATTTCTTTCAAACTTTTATGTGTAGTATTCAGTAGTAGTTCGTGAGTTGGTGACTCCACGTCTTGGGTAGAGAATTTCAGTATGATTTTCATCTTGTAATTAGTTATTTCTATTTCGATAAAGTATTCTGCATTCATTTAATTAAAGTTGTGGTTTGTTGATAAATAAATTATGAAATCGTGTTAAAAACAGGATAGTATTAATACAGTGGCTTGCCTAGCTACCACGAGTAGGCCCCATCACGATCCCGATGTTGGTGGAAAATCTGGGTCGTGACAAGTTGGTATCAGAGCTCTAGGTTACATAGGTCTCACCACTCACGAACAAGCTTAGTAGAGTTTGAGAGGTAGGTACGGAGACGTCTGTACTTGTCCTCCGGAGTCTATTGAGTTAGGAAAGAGTCTCTCATTTGTTCTTTCTTATCGTGCGAATTTGTTCTTCAAAGTGTTAAAGTTAAATTTCCACTCTTGTCTTCCCACGAATGGCGTAGTCACGTACCGCTTATCCAGCCGAACAATGGCACAGGCTGGTGATAGATCAAATATGCCTTCAAAAGTTTTACGGAGGACGGATAGGTTTCACCAAAGTCTTCGCTACCACCTTCAGCGGTGCATATTTTGAGAACCCACGAGATTGTGCTTGACAGTTCTTATGAGGAATTACAGAACGTGGGAATAGTCGAATGCGAGGGGTTCATTTTACTGTGCTACGGAAGGCACACAGAAGTAGTGGGAAGATAATGTATTTACCACACCAGTTATGGTCCCAACGGAAGATGCAATTATATCAGGAGATCACCTAATAAATCGTGTTGGGTTTCAACGGACCTTGACGTCCGATCGATGTGTTGGAGTTGTGAAGGACAAATATGGTGAGTTATTGGACTGTATATATATGGTATGGAAAGGTCCTCTAAATAATTTATATATATTTAAGGTTGGTTCCTTTCATGGGGTAAGAAATCGCCCCAGGAGAATAACGAAGAGTTTGTGAGTAAACGGGGTAGCTCAGCAGTGTTAAGCCAACATAGCAAAAGAGGAAATTGGCCATCAATGTTTGTGACAAGCCTACCAAGAGGGCAAGCCGGCCAATGCAACACTATCTACTAAACTGTATTTTAAGAAAATGTTATGAAGACGTCACCCCGAGATTCTCTGCAATATGTAGTATATGCGATCTGAACGGTTGTACCAGGTCACAATGACTGTGTCCGAATATATATTGTCATGAACAACAAGTTAACTGAACCTTAAAGGAATTGTTGTGAATGTGGAATTTTTGAGAAATATAATTTTAGGAAAGCACTCAGGCTACATGCTCCATTGTAGTTAATATTTATCCTACATGGCCAGCCAGATGTATAGGTCAAGATGTTAGAGGTGGAGGTGAAAATCCTAGAGGTGGAGACCCAACCATTGATATAATTTTTATGGTATGAGGGAGGTCACTACACCAGATGGTGTCATCACGTGTATAATTCAGATTGTTATAAACAGAATAATTTCCCTTAATTTGGTTTGGTTTGTTTTTCATTATTTGAAAGAAAAGTTTGGGCGAGCCCTTTTAACATGCTCCATTCATGGTTGAGCATCATAATCATCAAATCTGCTTATGGAAATACTCACGTTGAGATATTACATGAGGATAGACATCCCTATTATTAGGTGTTAGTCACTAAAATATCCATGAGGCTAAGAGTGACTTTATATTACTTATTACAATGAGTTTTGATATAATCCTCGAAATAACTAATTTTAATCGTTAATTGTGTGTCTATCAGTATGAGGGTTCATTTTATGTCGTGATTATCTTTGACGGACAATTATTGAAAGGAAGAAAGAAAGGAAATGAAAAATTTCAGATGATATGATATGCAAGCACTGTGATTCAGAGTTGAGGATGAGGTCCTCCAATTTTTGGCATAATGTGAAATATTTCTAAGCCGAGCTTCAAGCTGCGGTGGATATCATATGAGGACTGGGTCCTGGTAGTAAGAGTTTATGTGTTTAAAATTCTTCTTTTATGAAGTTAATATTTTCGTATTGCATTCGTAAATAAGAGTCATGTCCGTTAGGACTATTTGACAATTCTTGTATAGTTTCTATTCATATTTAGCCATTTCTATTTTGAAACCGTTGAGCTTAGCCTTTGAGACGAGCACCGGGTAAGGATAAATATGACGCATTAATTCGGGAAAATAATCACGAGGTCACCATACCTCATTCTGAGTAAAGTGGGATTTGTAGAATAAGGTATTTGATAACACGTAGTTAACTGGCAATGTTGTAATTTAGGGACGACTCCTATCGCCGAAGTCATGGTTATGTGTATAAGTATGAAGTGTTCATGCCTTAGTTAGACTGGCTCGTGATAGTACCCATGGATAACGTATTGTTATGCTCCCGCAGTTAGGAAGTGCATGCGCCACAGCTCAGAGTGGTTCTTCAAACTCTGAAGGATAATCAGATATATGCCCAATTTTTGAAGTGTGAGTTCTGGTTGAGTTCGGTAGCATTTCTGGGTCACATTGTATTAGTGGAAGGTATTCAGGTGGACCCAAAGAAAATTGAGGCAGTCCAGAATTGGCCTCGACCAGCTTCAGTGATCGAGATCCAGAGTTTCTTGGGGTTAGCAGGTTACTACCGTCGATTTGTAGAGGGGTTCTCTTCTATTGCAGCCCCGATGACCAGGTTGACCAAGAAGGGTGCCCAGTTCCAGTGGTCAGATGAGTGTGAGGCAAGCTTTTAGAAGCTCAAGACAGCCTTGACTATTGCACCAATGCTAATATTACCTACAGGTGTAGGGTCTTTATACTGATTATTGTGATGCTTCACGTATTGGGCTTGGTGCAGTGTTAATGCAGGATGGCAAGGTTATTGCCTATGCTTCGAGGCAGTTGAAGATGCATGAAAAGAATTACCCAGTGCATGATCTAGAATTTGCGGCGATTATTCACGCATCGAAGATCTGGAGGCATTATTTGTATGGTGTAGTATGTGAAGTATACACCGATCATAAGAGTCTTCAGTATTTGTTTAAACAAAAGAGTTGAATTTGAGGCAGAGAAGGTGGCTGGTATTGCGGAAAGATTATGATGTCACCTTTTTATATCATCGGGGAAAAAAAGCAAACGTGGTGGCTGACGCTTTGAGTAGGAAGTCAGCCAGTATGGGCAGTCTTGTTTATATTCCAGTCAATCAGAGGCCAATTGCTTTGGATGTTCAGTCCTTGGCCAATCGATTTGTGAGGTTGGATATTTCTGAGCCTAGTCGAGCACTAGCTTGTGCGATCGCTCGCTCTTCATTATTGGAGCGTATCCGCGATCAACAATATAATGATTCCTATTTATGTGACCTTAGAGACACGGTTCAGCGAGGAGGTGCTAATCAGGTCACCTTAGATGCTGATGGGATCAATTCCTGCCTTTGGCAGAGTTTGCTTATAATAATAGTTATCAATCGAGCATACAGATGGCTCCTTATGAAGCGTTTTATGGTAGGCGGTGTCGTTCTCCGGTTGGATGGTTTGAACCGGGATAAACTCGGTTATTCGGTACAGATTTATTTTAGGAGGCCTTAGATAAGGTCAAGATTATTCAAGATAGGCTTCGCACAGCTCAGTCTAGACAAAAGAGCTATGCAGATCGCAAGGTTCGAGATATAACTTTCATGATTGGGGAGCGAGTATAGCTCCGAGTGTCGCCTATGAAGGGCGTGATGAGATTTGGAAAGAAGGGCAAACTTAGCCCTAGGTTTGTTGGCCATTTGAGATTATTGATCGTGTGGGAGAGGTGGCATATAAAGTTGCCTTGCCACCTAGCTTATCAGTTGTGCATCCAGTGTTTCATGTGTCCATGTTTCGAAAATATCACGACGATCCATCGCACGTGTTACATTTTAGCACTATCCAATAGGACAAAGATCTGTCCTATGAGGGGGAGCCGGTAGCTATTCTAGATCGGCAGGTTCGATAATTTAAGTCGAAGAGTTTTCTTTCTGTGCGAGTTCAGTGGATGGGTCAGCCTCTTGAGGCATCGACCTGGGAGTCCGAGTCTAACATGCGGAGCCGATATCCTCATTTGTTTCCTGACTCAGGTACTTCTTTCTTTTGTCCGTTCGAGGACGAACGGTTGTTTTAGAGGTGGAGATTGTGACGACCCAAAGGGTCATCACTTATTTTATTAATCATTTCGAGCTTCCGAGGCCTTGAAAACCTCATTCTATGTTGCCTCGATTTACGTGCACGATCCGAGCATGTAACCGGAAAGATTTTTGTGATAGAAAATATGAATTCTATAAGAAATTTAGATAAAAATGATATTAATATTGATATGGTTGACTTCGGTCAACATTTTTGGTAAACGGATCCGGACCCGAGATTGGATGGTCCCGAGAGGTCCGTAGGAAAATATGGGACTTGGACATGCGTCCGAAGTCGAATTCTGAGGCCTAGAGCCCAAGTTATGAATTTTTCTGTGAAATTGTTTTTGATGTAATTGTCAAAGGAAAATGAATTAATTGACCTTGGTATCGGGCTCGTATTTTGGTTCCGACACCCGGTACAAGTCTTAAATATTATATATGTGATTTCTGCAAAGTTTGGTGACATTTGGATGTCGTTTGATATGTTTTGGACCTTAAGTTCCAAGTTTGAAAGTTTTGAAAACCAAAAGAATGAAAATCATGAACTTGAGGCTGGATTTGATGAAAACGATGTGATATTGGCGATGTGATCGCATGAACAAGTTCGAAATGTGTTTTTGATGTTGTGTACATGTTTGGTTTGGAGCCCGGGGGGCTCGGGTAAAGATTTGATAGGCCGTTGGATGAAATTATGAGTTTTTGCACTGCTGGTTTTTCACCCAGCTGTTGTCTTCGCAATTGCGAAGTATTTCTCTCAATTGCGAAGGTGGCAGGTCAAGGCAGGGTTCGCAAATGCGAACCCTTGGTCGCAAATGCAAAGGGTGCCCTGGACCTTTTGGGTTCGCAAATGCGAACTAAACCTCGCAATTGCGAGGCCTCCAGTGAAAAGGCATGCTTCGCAAATGCGAAGCATACTTCGCAAATGCGAAGGTCCCTCAGCCCAGCCTTGTTCGCAAATGCGAACAAATGTTCGCAAATGCGAAGGACCCTGGAGGCCAGCCTGGTTCGCAAATGCGAACATATGTTCGCAAATGCGAAGCCCCCAGATTTGCCTTGGCTTCGCAAATGCGAACAAAAGTTCGCAAATGCGAACTTCCCAACCTTAGCTTATTTTTCAAACTCCAGAAATTGGTCGGGGTTCGCAATTGTGAACCCATGTTCGCAAATGCGAACACAGAGACCTGTGAAACACGATTTTCAGTTCATTTCTTCACTTTTTACAAACCAAAAACACCCATTTGCGATTCTTCACGGATTCTTTCTTCTTCAAAACAATTGTAAGTCACTTTTTACATAGTTCTTTCAATTCCTAACATCATTAAACATGTTTTTCCATACAAATCAAAGGTTTTCATGGTAGAATTTCTTGTTTTTGTTAGAATATAGGGTTTTTCATAAATTGGGAAATTGGACCTCGAATTGAGGTCCGATTTTGAAACAAATCATATACATGAACTCGTGAGGGGATGGGTAATCGGATTTTGGTCCGAACCCCGAGTTCCGACCATGTGGGCCCGGGGTCGAAATTCACTATTCCGGGCAGAATGTTGTAAAAGTTGTAATTGGCCTTATGAATTAGTTCGTTGAGTAGTATTGATGATATTAAATCAATTGTGTATAGATACGATTGGATTGAAGCCAAATTTGGAAGAAAAAGACATTTCCACGGATTGAATTGTTCATAAACATTCGAGGTAAGTGTTTGTTCTATCCTAGCTTGAGGGAATAGGATTATGTGCTATGTGATCGAGTGCGGTGTATGGGCTGTGGTGACGAGCATCCATACACCGGCGTCTAGCATGACCGTGAGTCGTTGTTGATATTTGTTGTGAGATATTTTGAAGATAAATTGTTGAAATCCTTGCCGGGTTGTAGAATTTGTTATTGTTCTCCCTTGTCGGGACTTGTTGTGAATTGAGATATTGATTGCCCTTGCAGGGACTTTGTTGAAATGATTATTGTGTCCCTTGCCGGGACGGTTCATGATTTGTTGTTTTCTTTCTCTGCCCTTAACTGTGATTGTTATTTGGGTGAGGAAGAGTGATAACGCACGAAGGGTGATGCCGTGCCATGTTTTATTATTTATGCACGAAGGTTTATGTCGTGCCATGTTTTATTGATTATGCACGAAGGATCATGCCGTGCCTTGTTATTGAACCATGTACGAAGGATCATGCCGTACTATGGATGTGAGGATGACAGTAAAAGCACCAAGGGTGATGTCGTGCACCTTATTGGCTTATTTGGTGAGGATGAGAGTAAAAGCACGAAGGGTGATGCCGTGCACTTTATTTGCTTATTTGGTGAGGATGAGAGTAAAAGCACGAAGGGTGATGCCGTGCACTATTTGCCATTCCTTGACTTGATATTACTTGTTTTTCCATTATATTTTATTTAGGTGATGCCGTGCAACTATTTGCCATTCCTTGACTTGATATTACTTGTGTTTCCATTATACTTTGTTTTCCTTGTGAACTTATTAACCGTTGTTAATTGTTGAGTTCTTTTGAGATATTCATTATTGTGTTATTACTTGGTTAATTCTTGTTAATTGTGGTAATATGTATATTAAAGAATTGGGATCGTGTGGCGCGCCGACCACTTTTATGATAAGAGATGGGATCGTGTGGCACGCCGACCACAAAGTGATTTGAATCTTTGCATTGGCCATAGTTGCCGGTAGCCTATTGATACATTTGGGAGCGGGTGGTACGCCTACCACAAGATATAATTTATTGTTACAGTTGGGTGCGGGTGGTACGCCTACCACGAGATAAGAAAAGAAAAATAAAGAATTGAGACACGAAAGTAAGATTTAATTCTGTTGATTAGATTAATCTGGATATTATGAGTTATTGGCTGTTATTGCAGAGCAGAGTATTTCCTTATAAATGTTTATGTACATATATATATATATATATATATATATATATATATATATTGCAACTGCACAGGTTTATGTGGGTGTCTGGTCCTAGTCTTGTCACTATTTCGCCGGGGTAGGCCAGGTACTTACCAGCACATGGGGTCGGTTGTGCTGATACTACACCTCTGTGCGTTTTTGCACAGGTCTAGGTTACGATCATGAGCAGCAGCAGTAAATCGATTGCGTGGAAGTTGATCACATTTGAGACCGAGGTAGCTTGCAGACGTCCGCAGGCCCGGCGTCTCTCTCTTTATTTATGTTACTAGCTGTAGTCTCTTTGTTCCAAGACAAACAGATTATGTTATATTTCTTTCAAACTTTTATGTGTAGTATTCAGTAGTAGTTCGTGAGTTGGTGACTCCACATCTTGGGTAGAGGATTTCAGTATAATTTTCATCTTGTAATTAGTTATTTCTATTTCGATAAAGTATTCCGCATTCATTTAATTAAAGTTGTGGTTTGTTGATAAATAAATTATGAAATCGTGTTAAAAATAGGATAGTATGAATACAGTGGCTTGCCTAGCTACCACGAGTAGGCGCCATCACGATCCCGATGTTGGGGGAAAATCCGGGTCGTGACAGGTGCACCCCACGGTGACACACTCGGGCAAATGAACTCCTTATGTAGGAGTTCCTGAAGCTGCTCCTTCAATTCCTTAAACTAAGCAGGTGTCATACGATAAGGAGGAATAGAGATAGGCTAAGTGCCCGGCACCAAATCAAAACCAAAGTCAATATCCTTGTCTGGTGGCATGCCCGGCAGGTCTGCTAGAAACACAACTAGAATATCTCTCACAAATGCTAAATATGATAAACATCCCTTCCCAACCATCCGCTGGGCCTTTTAGAAAGAAATCACCCGACTAGGGACATAATCAGTCTAACCACACCACTCAATCCTCGGAATACTTGGAATGGCCAACATAACTATGTTGGCATGACAGTCTAGAATAGCATGGTATGGAGATAGCCAATCTATACCCAAAATCACATCGAAGTCCACCATACCCAACAACAACAAATCCACTCGGGTCTCCAAACCCCCAATAGTAACAAGACAAGATCAATATATGAGATCCATAATAATAGTATCACCCACCGGGGTCGATACATGCATAGGCAAGGCAAGACAACCATAGGTCGTACCCAATGATGGGCAAAATATGAAGACACATAGGAGTATGTAGACTCGAGATCAAATAAAACAAAAGCATCCTTGTGGAAAATTGAAATAGTACTTGTGATCACTGTGTCTAATGCAATAGTGTCTCTCCAATCTGGAAGCGCATAGAACCGAGCTTGACCACCGCTCGATCGATCAACACTCTTGGGCAAAACTCTAGCTGACAGACCCCCACCCTTACCTAACTGGGATGATGCTAAAGTAGATAGATTAGAAGAGGAGGGTTGATCCCTCTGCTGAGACCGGCCACTACGAAGCTGAAGATATTGTCTACTCATGTGTCCAAACTCTCCACACTTATAACAACTACCCGGAGATGGAGAAGGGGATTGGAGGGAACCCCTAGCTGCAGATGAGCCCTGTGCTGAGGAAACAAGAGTAGAACTCTGAGCTGGAAGGGCACTGAGTGAAGACTGGCACTGATGAGCACCTTAACAACCTCGGCCAAGAAAAACCCCACTGTACTCTAGGTGACCTATCTGAGGATTGCTAAAAGAACGACCTATGCTCTGCTGAAACTAACCCCTAGATGGAGCACCAATGTAGCTACCTCAACCTCGAGGCCTCTTAGCCTTCCTCTCCTCCTGCTCTCGACGACGATCTGTCTCAATATGGCAAGCCATATCCACTACCTCCTCAAATGAAGCTGCTACCACCTTCTCCCTAGTCATCAAAATATGAATAGAATAGTTGAGGCCATCTATGAACCTCTTAATCCTCTCCCAATCCGTCCGGATCATCCACATAGCATTTATGTCCAATTGAGTAAACCTCAACTCATATTAGGTCACTATCATATCACCCTGGACCAACCACTAAAACTTTCGGCACAGCTCCTCTCTGCGATACTACGACACATACTTCTCAAAAAAGAGAGTGGAGAAATGCTGGCAAGTAAGGGGTGCTACTCCTGCAGGCCTATGCCTCTCAAACTCCTCCCACTGTGTAAATGCTGGTCCTGAGAACTGGAAGGTGGTAATAGACACCCCACTAGACTTTAAGATCCCTGATGTACAAAGCATCCACTGACACTTGTCCAGAAATCCCTGGGCATCCTCGCCCTCAATACCGCTGAATGTCGGATGTTGAAGTCTACCAAGCCTCTTTAGTCAATGCTAATCGTCATCTGGCATCATTGGAACAACATACCCTGGGGATGGTGCGACTAGCGCAATTGGAGTAACCAGTGTAACTAGCTGAGCTAGGGCTGCCTCTGGTGTCTGTAATCCCTGCACAACCTGCTCTGGTGTGCGAGCTGCGGGGGTCTGATAACCACCCCGGACTGAGAAGTAACTGCAGCAGTAGTAGCTGAAACTACCTGAGCCAGACCAGTGCAGACAGATAAGATCTGGGCTAATGCCTCCTGAAGAATAGGAATCATGATAGGCATTGCTGGTGCCTAAGCGCGTGCTGCTAGAGAATCAACAGCAAGAGGCTATCATAGTAATCAATATAGCTATTGCGGCATGCAACCCGATCCCATAACTGTCACTCACTATCAGGCTTTCGGCCTCATTCAGTCATCACTCTCCAGTCTCACACACACGGGCTCATTATGCCATGGATACTATCTCGTAACAATGATATGATGTGCCAAATAATAAAACTGAGATGACACATGATATGATATGCATGAACATGATTGAGTATAGAATATCAATGAAGCTAATGAGATGACAGCAACAAACGACCACTTGGGTCTTAATAGTATTGGCGTGAATCCCTAACACGATATATAGTATGATTTACGAAACATTTACATAACCAGATAATAAAAACAAGGACATCAGCAGGAAAAAGTCATTAAGCGGTGCCATAGAATGAACTAGGCCACAATTCTTACGGTGCACGTCGCCACGTCCGTCACTTGGAATGTGCGTCACCTCAATAAAATCATATACTCCCTCCATTCCAGTTTATTTGAACCTATTTTCTTTTTGGTCAGTTCAAAAAGAATGACCCCTTTCTTTATTTGAAATAATCTTTCTTAAACTTACAAATTTATCCTTAATGAGAAGTTTTTATAACCATACAACTACTCCGGGCCCCTTTTTAACTTGTTTAGAACTATAAATTCCAAAAGTCTATATTTTTTTTCTTAAACATCGTACCCTATCAAATAGGTTCACATAAAATGGAATGGACGGAGTAACACATAGTTCGGGATTTCAAACCCTCAAAACCAAGTTTGTAATCGTTACTTACCTCAACCATGACAAATTCCTACTTTGCGATGCCTTTGCCCCACAAATCGACCTCCTGATGCTCTGAATCTAGCCATAAGCAATTCGATACAATCAACACGAGCTAAAGGAATCAATCCCATAAGAAAATGCTAAGATTTAAGGACAAAAGTCAAAACGTCAACTACAAAATCGAGCCCCAGGCCCATATTCGAAATCTAACCAAAGCAACAAAATTCGACAATCCATTCGGTCATGATACTAACCATACTAATTTCACTTAATTCCAACTTCGAATCCCAAAAGTTCATTCTATGAAATTCCATAATTTTTTCCTAAATAACTAATCAAATGATGCAATCAATAAGATATTTATGATTATTAGCCAAAATCGTGTTAGAATCATTTACCCAAATGATTTGCTTGAAAAACTCTCGTAATTTTGCCTAAAACCAAGCTCCCAAAGTCCACGATATGAAACAAAACCCTAGACCTCTGTTGTATAGCTCTCTGAACTTCCATCTCGCGGTTCGCGAATTCCTCACTGTGGACGTGCAACTATTACTATGGTCCACAAAATTTCTATCACGACCGCCAATCCCGAACTATTCCTTTTTGCAGTCCGCGATGTTCTACCGCGACCGCTTTATTCTTCTGTGAATTTCCTATCGTGGCCGGACTTCCAAATGTTCAGAGACCTGCAACTTTTAAAACACCAGATATTAGGTATTTTCCAACTTCCAAGGATAAAGTAATCTGATAACCACGTGGAACTTACCCGAGGCCCTCGGGACCAAATCAAACATACCAAGACATCCCATAACATCACTGAAACTTAGTCGAACATTCGAATCGCTCAAACCAATGTCACAATACCTGATAACCCTCGAATTCAAGCCTAATAACTTTTAAACTCCCATACTCCACAAATAACACCGAAACCTACCAAATCACCTTCGAATGACCTTAAACATTACACACATCACAAATGACACTACAAACCTACACCAACTTCTTGAATTCCATTCCAACCCTGATATCAAAATTTTCATTGTTGGCCCAAAATTGCCGAATTTCCAACTTTTGCCAATTCATGTCAAATTCTACCACATAACTCAAAATCACATTTCGGATGTGCTTCTAAGTCCAAAATCACCTAACGGAGATGAGGGAACCATCGGAACAAGAATCAACCAAAATGATATGGTAAAAAATAGCTAAAGAACATAGAAGAAAGAAAAAATAGGGAATACATGGCTATAACTCATTAAACGACAAGCCAGATCATTATATCCTCCCTCATGTTAAACAAGCGTTCATCCTCAAACCAGTCTAGAATCATACCCGAAGCGTCAAATAGGTATGGATATCCGCTTCGCATCTCCTTCTCGGTCTCCCAAGTAGCCTCCTCCACGGGCTGACCTCTCCACCGCACTTTCACTAAAGTTATATCCTTTGATCTCAACTTTCAGACCTGCTGCTCCAAAATAGCCACTTGCTCTACATCATAAGTCAAATCACGCCTAACTGAAGCGTGCTAAAATCTAAGACATGAGTCAAATCACTGATATACTTTGGAGCATAAAAATATGAAATACCTGGTGCACCCCCAACAAGCTAGGTGGAAAAGCAAGCTCATAAGCCACTTCCCCGATATGTCAAAGCACCTCAAAAATGAATTGATGGCATAACTTGCCCCTCTTCCCAAATCTCATAAAACCTTTCATGGGTGTAACCTTTAGTAGAACCGTCTCCACAACCATATAAGACACATCACGAACTTTTCTGTTAGTATACCTTTTTTTTGCCTTGATTATGCTATACGAAGCCGCTTCTAGATAACTTTCACCTTCTCCAAAGCATAGTGCACTAAGTCTGTACCCAAAAGCCTAGCCTCGCCCGGCTCAAAGAATCCCATCGGAGATCTACACTACCTCCTAGACAAAGCCTCATATAGAGCCATTTGGATACTCAACTGATAACTATTGTGTTAAGAAAACTTTGTGAGTGGTAGAAACTGGTCCCATAAACCATCAAAGTCAATAACACATGCATGTAACATGCCCTCCAATATCTGAATAGTGTGGACAGACTGTCCGTTCGTCTGAGGGTGAAAGCTATGCTCAACTCAACCTGAGTACCCAACTCTCGCTACACAGCCGTCGAAAAGTATAAACAGAGTACATATATTTGAAATGATGGAAATTGGGACACCATGTAGGTGAACAATCTCTCGGATATAAATTTCAGCCAACCGCTCTAAAGAATCGGTAGTACACACAGGAATGAAGTGCGCGAACTTGGTGAGCCGATCCACGATCACCAAACTAGTGTAAAACTTACTTAAAGCTATGGGAGTGCAACTATGAAATCCATGGTGATTCGTTCCCACTTCAACTATGGAATTTGTATTTGCTAAAGTAAGCCACCCTATCTCTGATGCTCATATTTCACCTATTGATAAATGAGGCACCGTGCTACAAATGAAAATATATCTTTCTTCATCCTCCAGTAATAATGATGTCTCAAATCCTAACACATCTTCGCAGCGCCAGAATGGATGGAATATTGTGAGCTTTGGGCCTCATCCAGAATCAACTCCCGAAACCCATCTACAATGTGCATGCATATCCAGCCCTGCATCCTCATTACCCTGCCATCACCAATAGTCACATCTCTGGCATCATCATGCAGAACCTTATCTTTGAGGACAAGTAAATGAGGATCATTATAATAGCGCTCTCTAATACGATCAAACAAGGAAGACCGAGAAACCACACAAGCTAGAATCCGACTGGGCTCCAAATTATCCAACCTTACAAACGATTGGCCAACTCTTGAACATCAACTCCCATAGGTCTCTCTGTGACACGAATAAATTCAAACTACCCATGCTCTCCCCATTCCTACCCAAGGCATCGGACACCACATTGGCTATCCCCGGATGATACAAAATAGTAATATCATAGTCCTTTAGTAGCTTCCAACCATATCCACTACCTCAAATTGATATCCTTCTTTTTGAATAAGTGTTGAAGGTTACGGTGTTCAGTAAACACCTCACAAGACACACCATACAGAAAATGCCTCAAAATGTTCAATGCATAAACAATGGACAAGTAGTTTTTCTCATGGGACTAAACTGACGAAAAACATAAGCAATCACTCTACCCTCATACATCAATACACACCCAATGCCGACCTGAGAAGTATCGCAATATATTGCATAAGAACCCAAAGCTGATGGCAGAACTAATAATGAAGTTGTACTCAAGGATGTTAAAATATATAAGTTCGCCAAACTGTATAGAACCTGATCTTTATGAGTTTCTACTAAGAATACGAAGCAGTAAGTAAAAGAGACAAGGGATTTTTACGTGGTAAAACCCCACACAAGGGGACGAAAACCACAACCCACACTTGTAGGCTTTCAAATAATAACAGTAACTGAGCAAATGATTCATTGTCAAGTAAAGCATAGAGGAATGAATCAGAGGATGCACATAATAGTGGTGTATGGATTTAATGATCAGGCCCTTAGAAGATACCTATGGGAGGAGTTAAGTAAAATCTATAGCCAATTTCAAGGCCCATGAAGTGTAATGGGGGATTCAATTGTGTACTACATAAGGAGGAAAGGATAGGGAGCCCTGTTACAATAGTTGAAATAAAAGACTTTAATAGTTGTGTAGAGAATTGTGATCTATTTGATCTAAAGTCCACTAGTGCTTATTTCACCTGGAATAACAAACAAGAATGGGAAGATAAGGTAATGAGTAAGATAGATAGAGTTCTTGTTAACAGTGATTGGGTAATAAACCTCCCAGTTTCCACTGTATATTATATGGACGAAGGGTTGTATGACCATTATCCTGCTATTATTAGCTGGGAAAAGGAAAGGAATAAGAAAGATAAGCATTTGAAATACTTGAATATGTGGAGTATGGCACCAAAATTCTCAGAGAAAGTAGAGGAAAGATGGCAAGCAAAGATAATAGGTTGCAAGCTATACCAACTAATGTGGAAGCTGAACAAACTAAAAAAGAGTATTAAGGAAGATCAACAAGAAAAGATTTAGTGAAGTAGAAACGAAATCTGACCATGCAAAGCAGAAACTTACAGATTATCAAGATAGAATCTAGGCAAATTATAGGGATCATGAACTACACAAATAGGAGAATGAACTGGCAAGGGATTATAGTTAATGGGAAGAAGCAAGATATCAGTACTTAACACATAAGAGTAAAATAACTTGGACAGAACAAGGGGACCATAACACAAGATACATCCACAACAGCATTAAAGCAAGGAGAAACAACAATATAATCTTCTCTATAAAGAATGTTGATGGAGTTAATGTTACAGACATGGAAAAAGTTGCTACCATCTTCATAGAATTCTATACATCCCTACTAGGTACTAGTAAGGAGGATAGAGATCATGTGTGAAGTTACTTAGTGAAGCAGGGAGCTGTGGTGAATGAAGAAGACAGGAAAATGCTAGAGGAACCATACTCAGAGAAGGATGTAAAGCAAGATCTATGTGCAATAGCGGGGGATAAGAGCCTTGGTTCAGATGGCTACGGCAACCAATTTTTCAAAGATAGCTAGAATAGTGTCACACCTCCTTTTTACACACCTGCCCTGAAGGATAAATGTATAAGGGAGTTTTTCCATTTAAATTGATATTATTCGAAATGGGATTATTTTTTTTAGAGTCGCCACTTGGGATAGGATTGGCTTTTGGTATCCCAAGTCTCCGGTTTAATATAAATCCCAAATTGAGGAAAATTGTCGACTTCCCAATTGGAGTCTGCGAATCAGAAATTCTGTATAAGGAATTTTGTTGACCTGAGGGAAGGTGTTAGGCACCCTCGAATCTCATAGTTCTAGCACGGTCGCTTAAAATATTACAAATGGAAAAAAATCTAATTTTAATACATGCTCCAATCTATAGTAGAATTTTATAATTATTTACCGCTTTTAAACTATTTTTACAAAAGTGAACGTCGTTTAAAAATGTGTTTAGGGATCACGTCACATGAAATGCACCCTGATCCTCGACGTATTTTTATTCGATATTATTGGATTTGGATTTGGGTCACATGAAATGCACACCCGTACTTAAGAAGGTAAGATTATTAAAAATGCGCCTAAAGTGACTAACGTCTTTTTTAATTTTGTGGGAGGCCATAAAATTTACTAAAACGACACGCCCCAAATTCTAAGTATTTTTAATTAAGTAATTAATGAGGGCCCAATAATTTTTGGATTTTTGCTCAAAGAGGCTCATCTCATTTTTATTAAAGTCCAACCTAAAGCAACTATGATTTTTCTATTTATTGTTTGTCTGTAAAAGGCCAATTAATTCACATTTATAAATTTTATCCTCGAATTTAAGTCCGAATTCAAACAAAAGGGAAGACCCTTTTAGGTTGAACCTGCTACCTAATTCGAAACTAAATTTTATATTTGTGAATTAATTCTCTGAATTCCTAGGGTGATTTGGGAAAGAACTTTTGGGCCTCTAGCAATTTTATTGGGCTTCAATAATTAGCCTAAGACTAGTACTACGGATTTCAGCATTATTGGCTTATCACGATTTGGCCAAGGCCTATGGCAATAGCAATGTGTGAGGAGGCGGCCCATATGATCTTTTGAGGACAAGAAAATTGATTGCTTGAAATTAAACAGATTGGGAAAATATGCCTACTAAAATTAAAACTAACGGATATGACTTGTCTTATCAATTAGAATGGGAAGGCAATATACACTTATTTCATATGGAGTATTTGAATATCAATTTCATGCTTCAGATTGTATCGGTTTTCAGTATTCAGATGTGTAATATTCTACATGGTTTAATAATTCGTAATTAACTGCCTGTTTGCATATTGATTCAAATAAACCATGATGCTAAAACAATTATCCTACTAATATTAACCACAATCAATTACTTGATTAACACAATGAATTTGATGAAATATAGTAGTGACATTAACATCTAGATGCTAATACTCCTAGCACGACATAAAGACAAAATCAGTATACACTATACTACATCTACCACTAACAACGCCATGACTTTAACAAACTAAATAGTCCAATCAAATAGATATTTCACAGTCCAATGTTGTCTGCTACAACATAGGCTAGTATTGAGTTTATTCCAAATGAATATGTTAGGCTAATGAAGCGATAAACTCCGAGAATGATCAGGTAACAAGTGTATTCTCATTTCACTGAGAGGTTTACATCAGTTCCGAATGTGTACGTAGAAATTGAATTTGACAGAAGAAAGAACTTAGCAGCAGTAGTAAAATGGCAGATGAAGAGAAAATCAAACCAAAGCAAATGCACAGCCTAGAAAGTGGAATCACAGCCCAGAAAAAGTTTTGAACCAAATGAGATAAAATTCCAAACACTAATAAACAATGCAACCAAATTTACTCGAAATTGAGTCTAAATGCCCTAGAACCTCACTGGAACAAACTCAACTAAACTTCACACTACACATGCCCAAATTCTACCCGAATATGTCATTAAACACCTCAAAATGCCTTTAGAGTTTGAATCTAGAGCAGAAATGCAGAAATACCAAAGTAGAATCTGAAAATTTGCATAAATATGCAATGAAACAGTCAATGTTTTTTTTGGTTTTTTCCTATTTTTCTACTATTTTGGATTTTTGCAGTTTTAATTTAAAAAAGTTGAGCTGAAAATTGAAAAATATAGCTTTGAGAGGGGATTTTAATGGCTGGGATCTTTAGGAATTTTCGGGGGTCCAAAAAACATGTTAGTGTACACATTGGGGTTTCCTTTTATAGGCTATACTAAGGTAGAAAATTCTGGAAGTTTCCACACAATTTTTCCTGTTTTAATTTTCATAAAATGACTATTAGACCCTAACTTTGTGACTTATTACCCAAGCTACTGCCCTAAGTTTTCTAAAATCTACACTAAAGTCCTATTCTAGAAGGCCCTAGGGTGTTCCTTTAACTATGAAATACCCATACTACCCTTATCCTAACTTTGAATTTACTATTCTTGATAAATCAGCCATTTCTTATGCCCAAACTACCATTGAAAACCCCCTGAAATTACCAACTAAATCCAAACAACTCCTAAACCTATTTTGAAAATACTAGACTAATAAAACTAACCTTAGACCTTGGTCTTAGTTTACCAAATTGACATTATCAACTATAACCAAATCGATTAAGCTAATTAACACTGACTAATTAAGCTAATCTTAACAATGAATTGAAACCCAAATAGTGAACTAAAGAATAATTGACCCAATAACTAATTGAACTGAACTAAACTAACTATCACCAACTAATTAACAACAGTAAAGGGTTATTAGTTAATTCAAATACTGAATCAATAATTAAAATTCAGATGAGGCCAAAACAGGATCAATTAAAACCAACCTAAAACCAAAAATCATAATAATTTTGAATTTTACAGAATGAACAAACAAGCAGAATTGTGTACAAAAATCAAAACAAAACCAGACTAGAGGTGACAAAAAATCAAAACGAAAATTAACTACAACATCCATTCATTAAGCAAAAACAATTATAGAATCGAATCAGAACACATGAAAGAAGAAGAAAATAAAAACAAATTGTGAAAAGAAAAACTTATGTCACGGCCCCAAACCTGATCGTGATGGCGTCCAACACAACTGCTAGGCAAGCCCGACCACTATCACTCTCAAACTGAGCATAAAGCTCAAATCCACTTATTTAAAAATCACTAACAGTGAAGAAACTAATATATAACTGACAAATGGAAAACAACCCGAATATCAACAACACAGAGGAACCTCCCAAAGATCTGGGGGTCATAAGTCTAGAGCCTCTACAAGAATAGCATAATAATATTGTAATATTACATAGTCTGAGGTACACGGAAAATCAAATAACATGAAATAGTGGAGGATTCGGGTCCTGCGGACGTAAGGCGGCTACCTCGACAACTCCGAATGGGAATCTGAAGAACACCAATAAGCTCAGCTAGCTCCTGAAGTACCTGGATCTGCACACATGGTGAAAGGAGTAAAATGAGTACTTCCAACTCAGCGGTAATAGACATGTATAATGACATTGAAGGTAAGAAATCCCAAGATACGACAAAGTAAAGTTACAACAATATTTCTACACATTTAACACTGTAACATCAATAAGTATTAACAGATAGTGCAAATAAGTGTCAATGCATGAATGCAATACAAATGCACATGATTGCTACTGTGCGCAGCCCGATCCATTTGGGTACCCGCGCTCACTGTAGAGATTCAAACTTCGGAGGAGCTCTTACAGCACAAGTGCAATATCACAGTAACATATGCTGCAGCGTACAACCCGATCCACTATCAGTCCAGCTATATACATGCAAGCCACATAGGCACAATCAAAATTACCATTTTTAGTTTCGTTTATTAGTAATTATAAAATTAGGTTTTCAAAACCATAGAATTTTGTCAGTCATGAACAGTCCCTACGGGGTCAAAATAGTCGGCACGCAACCCAAATATATTCATAACCATCCAAGTAGGAGGTTTACCAGCTAATTTATGGCAAACAACACAGTACAACATTACTCGGGCGGTCTAAGCCATAGTCCCCAATCACAATTGACCCCGCACTCACCGTTGAGTATGTTTCTCTCCTGAATATAGTGTCAGAGTGTGATATACCGGGGTTTCAAACCCTCAGGTCATCATCCACATCTATTCTTCACCTCGAACCAGCCACGACACTAGTCTGCTAAGCCTTTCCCTCTTGAATCATCCTCCTCGGGTTCTGAATCAAATCAAAACCACAAGGAATACATTAAACTAGGATAGTGGAACATAACCCAATCGAAATAACTTGAAAAACACCCAAAAACACGAAGTTGGAAAAACCTGAGCCTGGGCTCATTTCTCAAAAAATTACAAAATTCACAGTTTCGGAATCCTCGTCTCGCCACGAGTCCATACATATAAAATTTATCAAAATCGAAGTTCAATTGCCCTTTCAAATTCAAATTTTACATTACCAAAAAACAAGCCCTAACATCTCCAATTTTCACACAATTTTTAGAGATTTCAAGGATAAATCTTCAATAAAATCACGTATATGACTCATAAAACTTACCTCCAATCGAATCCTAGTCGAAACCCTCTTAATCCCTCGTAAAAAGCTACCAGATATGCTCAACAACGGTGAAAAATGACTTTAGCTCGCGGAGGAAATATTATAAACCCTTCTGTCCGCCCAGCACTTTCCTTCATCGCATTCGCTGCACTTGCCACGCAAACGCGAAGAGAAATCTTTAAAAAGCTCACAATTACTCTAGGCGAACACGACTTAACTCATGCGATCACGTTACTTCCTGACTCACACCTACGCGTATGCGTCACCATACACGCAAACGCGTATAACAAATTTTCACTGACTCCAGATCCTTCAACGCGAACACGTCTCACCTACTGTGAACGCGAAGCACAAGGCTCCATAAACTACACGATCGCAGCCTCTCCTTTGCGAATGCGAAGGCAAAAATCACAGGCTCCCTCAAATTTCCTATGCGTTCGCATCCTTCACCACGCGAACGCAGTGCACAAATGTCTGCAACACTAACAACAGAAAATCTGATCTCTTTGCAAACAAAAAAGGGTCCGTTTGAACACCAGAAATCACCACGAGGCCCCTGGGAACCCAATCGAAAACATCAACCTACTCCAAAACATCATATTAACTTGTTCCAATCATAAAAACATGTCCATTAACACAAAAATCATCAAATCACAACGGATTCAAGCCTAAGTTTAACTAAAACGTCTGAAACTCACATTCGATCAAAAACCCTACCAAACGACGTCTGAATGACCTGATAATTTGCAGACATATCAAAAATTACCTAATAAAGCTACTACAACCCTCAAAATTCCATTCCAACACTCGGATCAAAATCTCACCTATCAACCAGAATTTGTCAAAATTCCAACTTTGCCAATTCAAGCCTATTTCTACACCGGACCTCTAAATTCGATTCTGATTGCACTCCTATGTCACAAATCATCCCCAAAGCTAACCAAGCCACCAGAATTCACATCCAAGCCCTATAACAACATAGTTAACTTCCGGTTGACTTAAAACAAGC
This sequence comes from Nicotiana noctiflora, assembly GCA_032618575.1. Taxonomy (NCBI): domain Eukaryota; kingdom Viridiplantae; phylum Streptophyta; class Magnoliopsida; order Solanales; family Solanaceae; genus Nicotiana; species Nicotiana noctiflora. The sequence continues at coordinate 37,237 of JASVEL010013427.1, read as the reverse complement.
TTCCTTCTAAAAAGCTATGTGCCTTGTTTTCAACCTAAACCAATTCAATTACACCCGATCGACTCTAATACTAACATTGAAACATGAAGAAACACAATAAGGGGGAAATGGTGCAGTAACTCACTTGACGACAGGCTGGTTCGTCACATCCTCCCAACTAAAACAAACGCTCCTCCTCGAGCGGGTCAAGAGATATTCCTGGAGTCTCAAATAAGTGAGGATATCCACTCTGAATCTCCTCCTCGATGTCCCAAGTGGCCTCCTTCATGAGTTGACCTCTCTACTACACCTTCACTGATGTTATATCCTTAGACCTCAATCTCCGCACCTGTCGACCCAAAATGTCTATAAGCTCCACATCATATGTCAATTCGTCATCTAACTGAACTGTACTGAAGTCCAACACATGCTATGGGTCCCCCACATACTTCTGGAGCATGGACACCTGAAATACTGGATGAACTCCCGATAGGCTGGGTGGAAAATCAAGCATATAGGCAACTTCTCCAATCCTTCTAAGTATCTCAAAAGGGTCAATGAATCTCGGACTCAGCTTTCTTTTCTTTCCAAATCTCATGACGCCTTTTATATGCGAAACCTTCAGCAACACCTTCTCACCAACTGAATAAGATACATCTCGGACCTTCCGGTCCGCATAACTCTTCTGGCATGACTGGGCTGTGCGAAGTCTCTCTTGAATCACCTTTACCTTGTCCAAAGCATCCTAGACCAACTCTGTCCCCAACAACCTAGCCTCGTCGGGCTCAAACCAACCAACTGAAGATCTATGTCGTCTCCCATATAAAGCCTCATATGGCGCCATCTGAATGTTGTATTGGTAGTTGTTGTTTTAAGTAAACTCTACAAGAGGAAAGTAATCAATCTAAGAACCTCCAAAGTTAATAACACATGCACGCAACATGTCCTCGAATATCTAAATGGTACGCTCGGACTTTCCATCATTCTGAGGATGAAATGCAGTGCTCAACTCTACTTGTGAACCCAACTCTCGCTGAAAAGTCCTCTAAAACTGAGAAGTAAACTGAGTACCTCTATCCAATATAATAGATACTGGGACCCCATGCAACCTCGCAATCTCACGGATGAAAATCTCTGCAAACCACTCCGAGGAATAGGTATTACATACAGGAATGAAGTGCGCAGACTTGGTCCGCCTATCCATAATCACCCAAACCGAACCAAAATTCCTCGCTGTCCAAGGGAGACCACTAACAAATTCCATATTAATCCTCTCCTATTTCCACTCGAGATTATTAATATGCTGAAACACACCACTGGGCCTCTGATGCTCATACTTGACTTACTGACAGTTGGGGCATCGAGCTACATGACTCACAATATCGTTCTTCATCCTTCTCCACCAGTAATGGTGTCTTAAATCCTGATACATCTTCGTGGCACCTGGATGGATAGAATACCACGAGCTATGGTCCTCGTCAAATATCAACTCCCGAAGCCCATCCATGTTGGGCAAGAAAATCTGGCCCTGCATCCTCAACACACCATCACTATCAGTAATCACATCCCTGGCATCATCGTGTTGAAATTTGTTTTTAAGGACAAGCAAGTGTAGATAATCATACTGGCACTCACGAATGTGATCATATAAGGAAGACTGAGAAACAACACAAGCCAACACTATGCTGGGCTCTAAAATATCCAACCCCACGAACCGATTGGCCAATGCATGAACATCAACTTCAAAGGGTTTCTCCCCAACTGGATATACACCAGGCTACTCATACTAACTGCCTTTCGGCTCAAAGCATCATCCACTACATTGGCCTTCCCTAATGATATAAAATGATGATGTCATAATCCTTGAGCAACTCAAGCCACCTCTGCTGCCTCAAATTTAGATCCTTCTGTTTAAACAAATGCTCAAGATTGCGATGATCGGTATACACCTCATAGGACACGCCATACATATAGTGCCTCCAAATATTCAAGGCATGAACAGGGTAGTTCTTCTTATGAGGCTTCAACTGACGAGAAGCATAAGCAGTAACCCTACACTCCTGCATCAACACACAACCTATCCCAACTCTCGATACATCACAATACATGGTATAAGAACTTGAAGCTGATGGAAAGACTAACACTGGAATTGTTGTCACGACCCTAGTTCACGAATCGTGAACATTTCATGACGGCACTCAGTCTTCGCGACTAGGTAAGCCTAACACAATGCGGAATATACACTTTCATGAAAGAAAAGATAAGATAATAATGGAAAGATGTAAAAGAGATGTAATAAGTCGCGCTCGGCACATACACTTCACCAAATACCAGGAGAAAACACAACTACTAGGACCCGGAAACTCACGGGCATCACAGACTCAGAAAGAGTACAACTGTGGCTCTAAACATCGAGAGTGTCTATACAACAAAAATAAGGAAATAGCTGATATCACTAATAAGAATAGAAGAAGAACCTACGGATATGCAGACATAGCAGATCATACCTCGAGTCTCTGGAAGGTGCTACTAAATGACCTATAGTGTGCCTGATCTGATGTACCTAGATCTGCACAACAAAAGTGTGCAGAAGAGTAGTATGAGTACACCACGGTGGTACTCAGTAAGTGCCAAGCCTAACCTATATGGAGTAGTGACGAGGAAGGTCAAGGCCCTACCGAGAAATAATAAAAATAATGATAGGAATAATATCGAGCAGTTCAAATAAGAATAAGACTGAAATAACAGCAATGAGGTATATACTACAACCATCTACGATTAAGCTAACAAGGAGAAATCAGCACAACAATGTACAAATCAACAAGTCCAAGATCTCTGGGAATTGAACCCGTAGTCCCTCTCTATACTCAGCAACTCAAGATCTCCGGGAATTGAACCCGCAGTACATATATCTGTCTCACGGGATCTCTGGGAATTGAACCCACTGTCCTTGTCTCAGTATCACAGTATCTATGGAAGTTGAACCCGCGGTCAGTACATCAGTATCTCTAGGTCTCCGGGAATCGAACCCGTAGCTCGTATCTCAATACCTCAGGATCTCCGGGAATTGAACACGCACTCCGTATCTCAATATCTCGGTATCTCCGGGAATTGAACCCGCAGTCCTTTACCTTAGTAGCATCAGATCTCCGGCAATTGAACCCGCAGTCCACAAACACAAACAAAATAAATAAGAGGAAAAACACAGAGAAATATGAAGTACATAGCTACAAATTACACCAAATCCAGTCTTATCAAGTTTTACGAAGTTCAATTAAGACAAGTAGGCACTTAGATAGATAATCCCATCTAATCATGCTTCTCTAACTAACATCAGATAAGTCTTAGAATTGAAGCAATTAATTATCAAGGATATCACAATTTGAACAGTTCAAGTAAGGTGGTTTTTCAACAATTTGCGCAAGTACATGCCCGTCACCTCGCGTACAAGGCATTTAAATCAACACATAAATATCCTAGGGTAGAAGGTTCCCGCACGTAAGGTCAGACAAGTCACTTACCTCAATTTCGGTACAAACCGCTAAGAAACGACTCCCTTGCCACGAGTATCTGACTTCAAGTGGCCCAAATCCAGTCAAACCAATTTCACAGTGTAAATAACATCGCAAGTAACTAATTACAATGATAAAATTAAAGCTACAGCGTGAAAGTGGGTGAAATGACCAAAATACCCTTGTAGCCATCAACTCGGAATCAAAATATTTTTATGTTTTCAAAACCCTCGTACTCTCATGAGTCTAACCAAATAAAATTTACCGAAATCCGAGTTCGTTTGCCCCTCCGAATAATCAAAGTTTCTTCTATGAAACTACCCAAATCTTACACCCCAGATCCAAAATTAAAGGAAGAAATTGAGTTTGGATTAGTGAATAATGATCACAAGGGAGTAGGAAATCATTACCCAATGGTTATCTATGAAAAGCAATCGAAAAATCCCTCAAAACTGAGCTCCCTAGCTTGAGTTTTTGTAAAAATGGTGAAACCATCGCGGGTGAAATTATTATAACTAGTTTTGTCTGCCCAGTGATTTACTCTATGCAATCGCACGCCCACTGTTGCGATCGCATTGAACAAAAAATTTACTCTCAGTATTTAATGTTATGCGATCGCACACCTACGACACGATCGCATAGAACAATTGCCCAGGCTCCAAAATTACTACTATGTGATCGCATTCTATCCCAGCGATCGCATAGAACAAATGACTTCCAGGGACTCAGGGCCACAATAGACTATGCGATCGCACCAATAGCCATGCGATAACATAGAGCAAGGTTACAAACCTATGCGATCGCAACCTAGTCTATGCGATCACATAGAACAACTTAGAAGCTCAAGTTCATCCTTCTATGCGATCGCATCACCCCTGTGCGATCGCATAGAGTATCCTCCTGCAGCAAATACCAGCAACCAACAACACTTCTAAAATGCAATAATTGGTCTGATTGGACCCCCCAGATTCACCTTGAGGCCCCCAGGACCCCAACGATAACCACCAACCTACCCCAAAAAAAGATACGAACTTGTTCCAATCATAAAAACACGCCCTTAAACATGGAAACCATCAAATCAAGGCGGATTCAAGCCTAAGTTTTAACCAAAACTTCAGAAACCTACATGCCATCAAAAACATGACCAAACGATGTCCGAATGACCTGAACATTTGCAGGCATATCCAAAATCACCTAACAAAACTACAGCAACTCTCAGAATTCCATTCCGACTCCCAGATCAAAATCTCACCTATCGATTGGATTTCCAAAAATTTCAATCTTCGGTATTTCTAACCTAAATGAGCTACAGACCTCCAAAATACATCCCGAACGTGCTCCCAACCCCGAAATCACCTAACAGAGCTAATGGAACCATCAGATTTCCATGACGATGTCATCTTAACACTGTTCCAAATACGGGCCAGTTTTTTCAATTGTAAAGCTCTTATTTAGGGACTAAGTGTCCCAAAACACTCCAAATTCCATAACCAAACCTTGCGGCAAACCACAATAGCAGAAATGAACTTTGGGGAAAGAGTTAATTGCTGATTAGGGTGTAAATTTCAAAAACGAGTGGCCGGGTCATTACATCTTCCCACACTTAAAGATTCATTTGTCCTTGAACAAGCATAGAAAACATACCCGGAGTGGTGAAGAAATGGGGTACTGGCTGCGCATATCCTGCTCGGTCTCCCAAGTCGCCTCCTCGGTCGGCTGACCCCGCCACTGGACCTTCACTAAAGCGATGTTCTTTGATCTTAGCTTCCCGATTTGCCTGTCCAAAATGGACACTGGCTCCTCAACATAAGACATATCCTCGTCTAGCTGAACAGAAGTGAAATCCAACACGTGCGACGGGTAACCACGGTATCTCCAGAGCATAGAGACATGAAATACGGGATGGACTCCGGCTAGGCTGGGAGGTAAGGCTAGCTCATAAGCAACCTCCCCAACATGCCTCAAAATCTCAAAAGGGCCAATAAATCTCGGACTCAGCTTCCCCTTCTTCCCCAACCTCATGGCGCCCTTCATGGGTGAGACTCGAAGTACAACCCGCTCGCCAACCATAAAAGCCACATCGTGGACCCTCTTGTCCGCATAACTCTTCTGTCTGGACTGGGCTGCACGGAGTCTGTCCTGAATTACCTTGACCTTCTCCATTGCATCCTGGACCATCTCAGCACCTAGCAGTCTGGCCTCACCTGACTCGAACCAACCTAGGGGGACCTGCACCTCCTACCATATAGGGCCTCATACGGTGCCATCCGAATGCTGGACTGATAGCTATTGTTATAAGCAAACTCTGCTAGTGGCAAGAAATGATCCCATGAACCTCCAAACTCAATCACGCACGCACGGAGCATATCCTCCAAAATCTGAATAGTGTGCTCAGACTGGCCATCCGTCTGGGGGTGAAACAATATGCTCAACTCCACCCGAGTGCCTAACTCCTACGGCACGGCTCTCCAGAACCGCAAAGTGAACTGAGTGCCTCTGTCTGAAATGATGGAAACTGGAATGCCATGCAGCCGAACTATCTCCCTGATGTAGATCTCCGCTAGCCACTCCGATGAGTAAGTGGTGCACACGGGTATGAAATTGGCGGACTTGGTCAGCCGATCCACAATGACACAAATGGAATCAATCTTCCTCGCAGTCCGTGGAAGTCCTGATACTAAGTCCATGTTGATGCGCTCCCATTTCCACTCTGGGATCTCAATCTGATGCATTAACCCACCCGAAAGCTGATGCTCATACTTCACATGCTGGCAGTTGAGGCACCTAGAAACATAGTCAACTATATCCTTCTTCAATCGCCTCCACCTGTAATGCTACCTTGAGTCTTAATACATCTTCGTGTCACCCGAATGGATGGAATACCGTGAGCTATGGGCCTCTGCTAGAATCAGCTATCGAAGATCATCTACATTGGGCACACAAATACGCCCTTGCATCCTCATCACTCTGTCATCCCAAATGGTGACATCTCGGGCATCACCATGTCTAACCTTGTCCTAAAGATCCTTCAAATAAGGGTCATCAAACTGCCGCTCTCTGATGCGATCAAATAGAGAAGACCGAGAAACCACACAGGATAGAACCCGGCTGGGCTCCTAAAGATCCAGTCTAACAAACTGCCTGGCTAAAGCCTGAACATTCATCACTATGGGCCTCTCCAAAGCTGGTAGATATGCCAAACTCCCCAAACTCTTCGCCCGGTGAGTCAAGGAATCGGCAACTACATTGGCCTTGCTCGAATGATAGAGAATAGTAATGTCATAGTCCTTTAATAGCTCTAACCATATCCTCTAACGCATGTTCAGGTCCTTTTGCTTAAGCAAGTGCTGCAAGCTCCGATGATCAGTGTAAATCTCACAAGGAGCCCCATATAAATAATGATGTCAAATCATCAAGGCCTGAACAATGGCAGATAGCTCAAGATCGTGGATAGGGTAGTTCTTTTCATGAACCTTCAGTTGTCGGGATGCGTAGGCAATCACTTTACCGTCCTGCATAAATACTGCATCGAGTCCAACCCGTGAGGCATCACAATATACCGTATAGGACCCCAAACCGGTAGGCAACATCAAGATAGTGGTCGAAGTCAAAGCTATCTTGATCTTTTGAAAGCTTGCCTCACACTCCTCTGTCAACTGAAAGGGGCACCTTTTTGGGTTAATCTGGTCATAGGTGTTGCGATCGAAGAGAACCCCTCTACAAAATGACGGTAATAACCCACTAGGCCAAGGAAGCTACGAATTTCAGTAGCTGAGGAGGGCCTGGGCCAACTCTACACGGCCTCAACCTTCCTTGGATCCACTCGAATACCCACGCTCGACACCACGTGGCCTAGAAATGCCATTGAACTCAGCCAAAATTCACATTTAGAGAACTTTGCATAAAATTGCTTCTCCTTCAGAGTCTGAAGCACTATCCTCTGGTGCTGCTCGTGCTATTCCTGACTCCGGGAATATATCAAATATCATTAATGAAAATAATCAAGATCGAGTCAAGGTACGGCCTGAATACACTGTGCATGAAATGCATAAAAGCTGCTGGGGCATTAGTCAGCTCGAAAGACATAACGAGAAACCCGTAGTGTCCATACCGAGTCCTGAAGGCAGTCTTTGGGATATTTGGCTCCCAAATCTTCAGCTGATGATAACCAGAGTGCAAATAAATCTTGGAGAACACATGTGCACCCTTTATCTGGTCAAATAAGTCATCAATACGTGGCGAAGGATACTGGTTCTTTACTGTAACTTTGTTCAACTGGCGATAATCAATACACATACGCACAGAACCGTCAGTTTTCTTCACAAACAACATAGGAGCACCCCAAGGCGAAATACTGGGTCAAATGCAACCCTTACCCAACAACTCATGTAACTTATCCTTCAACTCCTTCAACTCAGGAGGAGCCATACGGTACGGAGGAATAGAAATGGGCTGAGTGCCCGGCAATAAGTCAATACCAAAATCGATATCTCTGTCATGCGGCATGCCCGGGGGATCAGCTGGAAATACATCAGAGAAATCACGTACCACTGGGACGAAATCAATAGAAGGAGTGTCAACACTGACATCCCTTACATAAGCTAGATAAGTTGCACACCCCTTCTCAACCATACGCTGAGCTTTGAGAAAGGAAATAACATGGCTAGGGTGTGATCTAGAGTACCACTCCACTCAATACGTGGAATGCCTGGCACAGCCTGCGTCACGGTCTTGGCGTGACAATCAAGAATAGCATAATAGGGCGACAACCAGTCCATGCCTATGATAATATCGAAATCAACATTACCAAGCAATAAAAGATCAGCTATGTTCTCAGAACCACAAATAGTGACCAAACATGACCGAAACACACGGTCCACAACCAAAGAATCTCCCACCGGAGTAGAAACATAAATGGGGGCACTCAAAGAATCCCGAGGCACACACAAATGTAAAGCAAAATAAGAGGACACATATGAAAAAGTAGAACCAGGATCGAATAGAACCGATGCCTCTCTGTAACTAACAAAGATAATACATGTGATAATAGAATCGGAGGCAACAGCTGTAGTGTGATCAAGAATAGCATAAAATCTAGCCCGACCCCTCTCTCGAGGGCGGCCTCTGACACCCTGATCCCCGACCTTGGCTGGCTGGGCAGGTGGGGTGGCAACTGGGGCTGGGACTGGGACGATGGCCTACTTTGTGAACCATGCTGAGGCTGTGAAGTCTGTGGAGGCACTCCTCTCCTACGCCTAGGGCACTCCCTAAACAGATGGTGATTATCCCTGAACTCAAAGCAATCCCTAGGAGGATGCGGTGGCTGTGACTAACCGGCCCCGCTCCCGTTGGACTAACCTTTGGAGGTACCCCGCACAGGAGGCGCACTGGAAACTGGGGGAGCATAATAAGGCCCTAGGTGCTGGAAGAGCTGGAGTACTACTAGCTGCTGGCAATGCTGAATGAACTGGATGGCCGAAATAACCCCTACCAAAATGAATGTCTACGGAAGTACGGGCATCAGAGAAATGACCCAACTCACGAGACCTCTTGGCCTCCCTCTCTCCTTGCTCTCTAGGGAGCATACCCTCGATCCGCCTGGTAATAGTCACCGCCTACTGATATGGTACATCTGTCTCCATCTCTCTGTCCATGCTGGACCGGATCGGCAGAATAAGGCCCTCAATAAACCTCTGCACTCTCTCCCACACCATGGCTACTAAGGCCGGTGCATGCCTGGCTAACTGGGTGAAACTGATAGCATACTCCGATATTGTCACAGAGCCCTGACGCAACCGCTCAAACTCCGATTGCCTAGCATCCCTAAGGCTCTGGGGAACAAACTCCCTCAAAAACATATCAGAAAACTGTGTCCAGGTCAATGAGGCAGACTCATCTGGACTATCCAACTCATACATGTGCCACCAATTATAAGCAGCCCCTCGAAGCTGAAAAGCAGTAAAGGAAAACCCGCTGGTCTCCACTCTCCCCATAGTATGGAGGATACAATGACACTCCTCCAAAAATCCCAATGCATCATCTGAAGCCAAGCCACTGAACACTAGGGGATCATATTTCTTGAACCTCTCTAATCTACGCTGCTCCTCCTTGGAGGCAGCTGGCCCACCTCCGGTCTGTACTGGGGTGGCAGGAGCCATAGTAATAATCTCTGGAACCTGCCCCACGGGCACTCACTGCTCAGGTGTACTAGCTGCAGGAGTCTGGGACCCTCCCCCGGCCAGAGATGTAGTTGCAGCGAAAGGAAGCAACCCCGCGTGAGCTAGAGTAGTATACATGCTCATAAACTGGGCCAGGGTCTCCTGGAGTGCTGGAGTAGTAGCTGATGTAGTAGGTGCACCAGGTGACTGCTCTCCAACCTGATCCATCGGTGCCTGACCGGGTTGCCCCAGTCAAGCGGACCTGGGTGCCTTTCATTCCCATGCGTTACCCCTGTGATGACTGTTTCTCATTAACCAAATATCTTACTAACCATGAATGATTTCACATTAAACAAATAAAACCATATGAGTGATTCATTAACAAGTTTGTAATTTTTTTACAACGCCCGACATAACATAATATATACATAAGACTGGAGTCCCAAAGTTTACATGTCTACAGAGCCTCTAGGATACAAAAAGGGAATACAATACTCTGCCGGTAACAAGGCTCCGGCTATACCTTACAAAACCAAAATGAAATCTAAACAGAAGTGGCATGAACCACATAAGGCCCCGAGGAAGAAAGGGGCTCACCAAAAACGGGCAGTGGAGGATGAAAGATACTACTGCCGATGAGCTGAAGTGCCTGCTACTGATCCACCTACAATCATGACACGAATGTAGCGCCCCCGGCAAAAGGGACGTCAGTACACTTGAATTGTACCGGTATGTATGGACAAACTTTGTCCCAAGTAAACTCAAGCCATTAAATTACATCAACAATTAATTAAGCTAGCCAACCATGTTTCTACATTTTCCTCATTTCAAATAATTCTCACACAAAGAACTTTCTACGATCAACCAATTTAACAATAACCAATCAATCACGTAAAGCACAAGTAGTCAAACAAAGGGGCAATCGGTGCCCCACAGGTTGCAAACTCTCCTGCTGTCTCCTTTCACAATTTCACATTATTGATTTTTGTATCAATTTTCAATAGCGATTTCGATCGCTTTCCATCCTTATTGCCCCTGACCACCCTTATTACCTCGGCCACCCTTATCACCCCAACCCACACCTTATTTCCCCACGTTGCGGCGCGCAACACGACCCCGCCTTACAGTTGAAAACACAACAATTTCAAACAGGAGATAAGGTACTACACACAATTTCAACAAGTTCAAATAAGCAACTTACACATTGGTTCATGTTCTCAATTTCTTCTCAAGCCAATATCAAAACCAAGTTACAAATATTCCAAAATCGAAAATGCCCACATAATCATGTTCAACAATTTACCACAATTAAGGTGTTTCAAATTCCTTCCACAATAAGCCAAATATGCCATCACAATGGTTGTTCCCAATTCTTTACCAATCTCGATTACCTTTTTATCTTTCAATTCATATTTCATACCACACCACACGTAGTTCAACATCAATCAAATGCTCAACAAGGAAATCAAAGAATTACGTAAAATTTCTCAATTTGACACATGCCAAAACAATTCGCACACATTTGGGCGATTTTACAAGAATCAAAATTAGCCATACATACATGGTGATGAGTTTTCTTCCGTTAACTTTATGCTTACCCAAGATATCCTACTCTTGCCAACCTTGTTCTTGAAGACTCTTACTTCTACTCACTTTTTTTTTACTAGAAATCAAGTTCAATAATCATGCATGAGTGTAAAAATTCTATCTTCAAAAGCTATTATATGCAAACCTCTCTTTACCCAATTAAAACTGAAAATCAAAGAAAATAGTTAGGGTTTTTACCTTGAAAAGATTGGGGAAGTTGAATCCCTGCCCTAGAATCCCTTGGAATTAAATGGTTGGAACAATCTTTGAAGATGAAGAACTTCTCTCTCTAAAAACCCTCTCTTCTCTCTCTAATTTTGGTGAGATGATATGATAAAATGAAGAAGAAGGGTGTTATATTAAAGAAGAGATCGGGTCAAAATGTTACAAAAATCTGGGCCGGGGTCAATTATGCGGTGCACTATGCGACCGCAGAATCCACATGCGGTCCGCAAAGTGACCGCAAAAATGGCCTCAAAGTTATGCAGGTTCGGTTAAGGAATGCGGTCACTATGCGGACCGCATGTTGATTCTGCGGTCGCAAAAGTGCACCGCAGATTTGACATGCGATCGCATATCGACCGCACTTTTGACACGGATGAATTCTACGCATTCCTAACACATTATTCGGACCATGACACCACAGCTACTAGGTTTTATGCACAAAAATTTTACGGGGCCTTACATCCTCCCCCCTTAAGATCATTCGTCCTCGAATGAGGATTTTGAAATAAATGAGTTGGTTTTGAAAGACATGATATGCAACCATCAAAATTTTGACTAACTCTTATATTTTAGAAAAATTTTGCCAGAGTTTCCTTTGTATTATGGACATATCCACCTGTCAGAGGGCCCCCGAAACACATTACCAAACAACAATATACAACTACAACACTTTTCACAACCGGTATACACTTTCTTACCTCAACGAATGCACATATTCTATCACATTGTTACAATTGCACATAAACTAGTCACTTCAATGAATTCTTACCTTATTTAACCATTTTAACACACCATGTACATTTAGCAAACCATTACCAATCTACACTTACTATTAGTTGTTTATTAAACACGTAAATCTTTATAAGGCTTTCATTTGTCAAGAACGGTTCAAGTGACCCAAGGTAACAACACATTTAACTCATTACAAGATGAAAGGGGACTTTACTAATACTAAGAGGGAAACAACTTAGACAAGATGACAGTTACTAGGAGTAGGAGGGTCACCTAATTTCTTCTAGGCTTGATCGAACAAATGGGGGTACTTTTCCTTCATCTCTTTTTCCGCTTCCCATGTGGCCTCCTCGACTTGTTGACTTCGCCACAATACTTTAACAGAGGCAACTTCCTTATTTCTCAACTTACGGACTTGCCTATCAAGAATGGCAACTGGAACTTCTTCATATGACAAATCTTCATTAACCTCTATAGCTTCGACTGGCATGATGGTGGATGGATCTCCAATCACTTTCTTCAACATGGACACATGGAATACCGGATGCACCGATGACATCTCAGGGAGGCAACTCTAGCCTATAAGCAACTTGACCAATCCTTTGAACGATCCGATATGGCCCGACATACCTAGGACTCAATTTCCCTTTCTTTCCGAATCGCATGACTCCCTTCATGGGAGATACCCTCAAGAACACCCAATCATCGACTTGAAACTCCAAATCCCTTCGACGAACGTCCGCATAGGACTTTTGACGACTCTGTGCTGTTTTCATTCTCTCCTGAATAACTTTGACCTTTTCCATAGCTTCGTACACCATATCTGGCCCTAGCAATTCCACTTCACCTACCTCAAACCACCCGATTGGCGACCTACATCTTCTCTCGTACAATGCCTCAAACGGGGCCATTTGAATGCTAGCATGATAGCTGTTATTGTAAGCAAATTCTATCAGTGGCAAGTGTTCATCCCAATTACCTTTAAAATCTAAGACACAAGCCCGCAACATATCTTCGAGCGTCTGAATGGTCCGCTCGGCCTGTCCATCGGTCTGTGGATGGAAAGCTGTGCTGAGATTCACCTGAGTTCCCAAACCTTGCTGAAACTTCTTCCAAAAGTTAGCGGTGAACTGAGCCCCGCGATCTGAGATGATAGAAAGTGGAGTGCCATGAAGCCTTACTATCTCTTTGATGTACAATCTTGCATATTGCTCCGCGGTATCAGTGGACTTGACAGGCAGGAAGTGAGCTGATTTGGTGAGTCGATCTACTATCACCCATACTGAATCGAACTTACGTTGAGTGCGAGGTAACCCCACCACGAAATCCATATTGATCATATACCATTTCCACCTTGGTATTTCTATAAGCTGAGTTAATCCACCAGGCCGTTGATGCTCGGCCTTCACTTGTTGACAGTTCGAACATTTAGCTACAAAGCCTGCCACATCCCTTTTCATACCGTTCCACCAATAAATCTCCTTGAGATCGTGATACATTTTCGTTGAACCAGGGTGCACGGAATACCTGGAAGTATGAGCCTCTGCCATCACTCTTTCCCGAAGCTCGTCCACATCCGGAACACATAGCCTATCTTGACACCGCAATACACCATCTTCGCTGCCGAGTACAAATGTTGAGGTCTTGTCATTCATGACTGCTTCCTTCACCCGAACCAATGCTGGATCTATGAACTGTTTTTCCTTGATTTCCGCGACCAATGATGATTCTGCTCCATTATGCACCAAGATATCCCGCTCGTCTGTCGCCGAAATACGAACCCCCAAACTGGCTAATTGGTAAACCTCTCGAGCCAGGGGTCTCTGATCCACACCCAAATGAGCCAAACTACCCATAGATTTTCGACTAAGAGCGTCGGCTACCACATTTGCCTTCCCTGGATGGTACAATATGTCCATATCATAGTCCTTGAGTAGTTCTAACCACCGCCGCTGTCTCAGATTCAGCTCTTTCTGCTTGAACAAATACTGGAGGCTCTTGTGGTCCGAAAACACATCTACATGAACCCCATAAAGATAGTGTCGCCATATTTTCAAGGCAAACACAACAGCTGCAAGTTCCAAATCATGCGTCGGATAATTCTTCTCATGGTTCTTGAGTTGTCTGGAAGCGTAAGATATGACTTTCCCGTACTGCATCAATACACATCCCAAACCAACCCTCCGTTGGTAATTGGTTGCTGAGGACAACTGCTGTGAATAGAAGTTATGATTCCAAGTGTTTGGTTAGGCGCTATATCATATGTTTTCACCAGAAGGTGCAGGTATAGATTAAATGGATTGCGAAAGTTCGTCTGTATTGTGTATCGGGTCTATGCAAAATATGGTGATGAGGGATCACCTGGGGTATATGGTTGATAAGATCATTCAGCTACTGGTTGGCTTCTAGAACAACTCTCGATACGCTCGCGAATGAGCGTTGTTTAAATTTGGGAGAATATAATGACCCGACCCGTCGTTACGGGAGTTATCGCCCCGTTTTACCTGTTTTATGCTTCTATAGATTTCATTATATGTATTTGGAAAATTTGAAGTAATTCGGATAGAGTTCGGGTAGAAATGAGAGAATAACTCTCTTTGTGAGAAGGATAGTTTAGAAAAGTCAACCGAATGTTGACTTATAAGTTAGAAGACTCGGAATGGATTTATGATGATTCGACTAGTTTTGGGGATGATTTATGACATAGGAGAGCAACCGAAATTGAATTTGGAAGCCAGGTGTAGAGTTAGACTTGAATTGGCTAAGGTTGGATTTTGGCGAATTCCGGATGGTAGGTGAGATTTTGATGCGAGAGTCGGAATGGAATTTTGAGAGTTGAAGTAGCTCCGTTAGATGATTTTGGATATGCGTGAAAAGTTTAAAGTCATTCGAAGGTGTTTAGGTCGGGTTTTAGATCAAATGCAAGTTTCGGAACTTTTAGAAGAACTTAGGATTGAATCTGATGTAAATTTGGTGTTTTGATGTTAGTTTTGGTGATGTGAGAGTGAAACTAAGTAAGCATGATCATATGTGACATGTTAATATGCTCGTATGCGGTCCCGAGGAGCTCGGGTGAGTTTCGGATAGGTTTGGGTTGCGTTGTGCTCGTTTTTCTTATGCTTCGACATCGTTTCTTCAAGCATAAATGATATCATATTGAACAAATAAGCTCCGATTACTGTTTTGAATGACGAATTAGATCCGTATCATAATTACAGATCCGTAGCAAAAAGAATCAACGAAGTTGGACATCGTATGAGGATTTTATGGCCATTTTACTAAGGTTGCCCAGATTTTCAGATTAATGATGAAACTGCCCCTAACGGCGTATTAAAAACGTGCACTATTTGAAATCATAAAACCTACATATCTCCTTCATTATAAGGTCAAATTGTGTGATTCAAAAGCCTAAATTCATTATAATTTCACAGGGAATCCATTGGAAGCAGTAAAACGCGTGTATAGTATACTTATAATGAGCAGATCGAGTTGTCTTCCAATTATGGAACGGGAAGAAGCTTCTGAGGCGATTTTTAAGAGAGAAATCAATGGGTAATCGCTGGAGGTAAGTTTCTTGACTCCAAAACATAATTATATGCTAGAATCAATACCAAAATTCCTGAAATTAGGTAGAATTTGTGAAGAACTAGGGCCTAAATCATGAAAACGAATGTTTGGGTTTTGAAAGGTCATTCGAACTCCGATTTCGATCAATTTTATATGCACGGAATTGTGGCGAGACGAGGAATCTGTTGGTATGATTTTCTGAATTTTCCAAGAAGTGGGTCCGGGGCTCGGGTTTTACCAACTTCGTGAATTGTTGCATTTTTCGAGTAATTTTGATTGGGTTATGTTTCTTTGACCCATATTTATGTTATTATTATGGTTTTGAGTAGATTCGATGCACGAGGCAACAAATTTGAAGGGAAAAGGTATCACAGACGAGTCCACGGCCGGCTAGAGGTGAGTAGTTAGTGTATATGGCAGCCTGAGGGTTCGAAACCCTGACTTAGTACACTGTGACGCTAGTAGGGCGTGACTCGCACCCCATGGCAGGTGCGGGATTGATTATGACTGGGGATTGAGACTTGGTTCATCCCGGATATGAATAATATGTTATATGCGGTTGAAACGCGCATTGCGTTAGATATATTTGTGGGCTGTAAGCCATGTTTGGGGCCTTGTGCCGGCCTGTAGTATCTGTAGCGGATAGATATATATGTGATAGCTTGGTTTGCTTAATCACTGATCTCATTCCTGGTTTGAAATCATTATTATGAAATGCTAAGTCACTTGTTCTTGGAAAATTAAATAAAATTTAAGTATTTTCATTATTAATGAACTGGAACCTGGAAATAAATAATTTGAACTGTTGTGTGACTCATATGCATATGGTGGACTGATGATGGATCGGGCTGCACGCTGCAGTATATGATGTAAGGATTGGCCTGCATGCCGCAGCAGATGATATAGGGATTGGGTTGCACACCGAATCAAATAATATGATATTGCGCTTGGGCTGAAGGAGCCCCTCCGGAGTCTGTAGACACCCCAGTGAGCACCGTTGACGTTAAACGGATCGGGCTACACGTCGTAACAGTCATGTGCATTGCATTGAATTTTATCTGTAGATTATCTATGCTAGTTGTGATTTGTTGTTGTTGTTAGTTCGTGGTATGTACCGGACTGTAGTATAGCTTTGCTTTGTGGTATTCCGTGGATTTCCTGCTTTCAACTATTATTATATACTTTTTACTCACTGAGTACTTAGTACTCACCCCTACTCCCTGCACCTTTGTGTGCAGATTCAGGTACATAGAAGGGTTAGATGAGCAATCTAGCTTATATCAGAGTTATTTCGAGTTGCTGAGGTAGCTGCCGGCGTTCGCAGAACCTAGCTTCTCTTTCCATTCAGTTATTACTATATGTTTCAGACTTGAGTATTTCATTCAGTATTTCTATGACTATTCGGTTTTGTTTAGAGGCTCTAGACTGGTAACCCCAGATCTTTTGGGATTGTTATTTCGATGTTCGCACTTCTCAGTATTTGATTCTACTATTATTATTGGAGTATATTTATTGACTCTTATATTCTTCTTGAAGTTGTCCTTTTGGGATTGGTCTTTAAATGTGGAAAGACTTGTTGGTCTGGCTTGCCTAGCTTTAGAGTTGGGCGCCATCACGATCGGGTTAGGGTTGTGACAATTTCAGAGTGCTATGAGCCTCATTTTGTTTCCAACACAGGGTACTACATCCCCTGGTTGCATTTTTTATTTTTCTTCATAGGGTACGACATCCCCTAGTAGCTTATCAGAGTGCCATGAGCCTCATTTTGTTGCCAACACAGGGTACTACATCCCCTGGTTACCTTACTTCTTGTTGCCAATACAGGGTACTACATCCCCTGCTTGCATTTTTATTTTTCTACATAGGGTACGACATCCCCTAGTAGTGTTTTAGAGTGCCAGGAGCCTCATTTTGTTGCCAACACAGGGTACTACATCCCCTGGTTGCATTTTTATTTTCTACATAGGGTACGACATTCCCTAGTAGCATTTAAAAGAGCCACGAGCCTCATTTTATTATTAACACAAGGTACTACATCCCCCGGTTCCCTTACTTCTTGTTGCCAATACAGGGTACTACATCCCCTGGTTGTATTTTTATTTTTCAACATAGGGTACGACATCCCCTAGTAGCTTATCAGAGTGCCACGAGCCTCATTTTGTTGCCAACACAGGGTACTACATCACCTGGTTGCCTTACTTCTTGTTGCCATTACACGGTACTACATCCCCTGGTTGCATTTTTGTTTTTCTACATAGGGTACGACATCCCTAGTAGCTTATCAGAGTGCCACGAGCCTCATTGTTTTTCCAGCATAGGGTACTACATCCCCTGGTTGCCTTACTTCTTGTTGCCAATACAGGGTACTACATCCCCTGGTTGCATTTTTATTTTTCTACATAGGGTACGACATCCCCTAGTAGCTTATCAGAGTGCCACGAGTCTCATTTTGTTGCCAACACAGGGTACTACATCCCCTGGTTTCATTACTTCATATTGCCAATACAGGGTACTACATCCCCTGAGTGCATTTTTATTTTTCTACATAGGTTATGACATCCCCTATTAGCTTATCAGTGTGTCACGAGCCTCATTTTGTTGCCAACACAGGGTACTACATCCCGTGGTTGCCTTACTTCTTGTTGCCAATACATGGTACTACATCCCCTAGTTGCATTTATTTTTTCTACATAGGGTACGACATCCCCTAGTAGCTTATCAGACTGCCACGAGCCTCATTTTGTTGCCAACACAAGGTCCTACATCCCCTGGTTGCCTTACTTCTTGTAGCCAATACAGGGCACTACATCCCCTGGTTGCATTTTTATTTTTCTACATAGGGTACGACATCCCCTAGGAGCTTATCAGAGTGCCACGAGCCTCATTTTGTTTCCAACACAGGGTACTACATTCCCTGGTTGCCTTACTTCTTGTTTCCAATACAGGGTACTACATCCCCTGGTTGCATTTTTATTTTTTTACATAGGGTACAACATCCCCTAGTAGCTTATCAGAGTGCCACGAGCCTCATTTTGTTGCTAACACAGGGTACAACATCCCCTGGTTGCCTTACTTCTTATTGCCAAAACAGGGTACTACATTCCCTAGTTGTATTTTTATTTTTCTACATAGGGTACGACGTCCCCTAGTAGAATTTCAGAGTGCCAAAAGCCTCATTTTGTTGCCAACACAGGGTACTACATCCCCTGGTTGCATTTTCCTTTTCTACATAGGGTACGACATTCCCTAGTAGCATTTCAGAGAGCCACGAGCCTCATTTTGTTGCCAACACAGGGTACTACATCCCCTGGTTGCATCTTTTCTTTTCTACATAGGGTACGACATTCCCTAGTAGCATTTCAGCGAGCCACGAGCCTCATTTTATTGTCAACATAGGGTACTACATCCCCTGGTTACATTTTTCTTTTCTACATAGGGTAAGACATCCCCTAGTAGAATCTGAAAGTGCCACGGGCCTCATCTTAATGTCAACACGGGGTACTACATCCCCTGGTTGCCTTCCTTCTTGTTAACACAGGGTATTACATTCCCTTTTCTTTAATAAAAAAAAAATTAACAAAAAAAATGTGTGTCTCTTTTATCAATTATTTATTATGCAATAGCAATGATAGTTTAATGTGTTTTCAATAACTCACAAAAATTTCCTAGTGCAAACTGGGGCAGAAAATTTTTGTTCGTTTTGTTTGTTTATGATGGATTGTAGGTTTTTCTACAAAACACGGATTTGATGTGCAAAAAAATAAGATTCTAGCTCATGGCGAAGAAAATGGAATGTCCGATCTCAATACCAGCAGCAACCAACTTGGACACAATGCGTGTAGAGACATATGGTCAAGATATTTCTTCCCATCATCTGATCAAGAAATAAGCATGCAATAATACTTCATAGTTTGTTGCATCAAAGGCATCAAGTTTCAGTCTAAAGTCAATGGGAGAAGAAAGTCAAGAAGCAAGTCAAGACTCCAGATGACATTTAGATAGGAGTTTTGTAACTCTTAGATTTCAAGAGCATGTAATATTCTTTTCATTTTGATGTAATAGTAGGAACCGCGAATCGGAACCTCGACGGAACTTCAATCGACTCTCTCTCTAAGAATACTCCATCACTCTTCTTTCACTTGAACTACACGTGACCTGATTCCCTTACTACCTGGGATATGTAGGCTGCCTAAAACCAAGGCTCGGTTACGACTCTTATTTTCTCTTTTATTTTTCTTTTTAAATAATAGTGAGGTCAAAAATTAGTCTCGTTTTTCATTTTCTTTGCCTGAATACTCTTCATGTTTCCAAGTAAAGATGGGCATGCTGTGAACACCTAATTTTTTACCACACCTCAAATTCTATACTATTTTTGTAAAAAAAAAAAATTTCTAATTTTAATATTTTAAAACTTTTTCTTGTTCTTAATAGGTTTTTAAGAAAAAAAAATATTCATATTCTTAGATATAAGATTTATTCCTATATTTAAATATATAAATAATATATATATTCTTTTATTTAATTTCAAAAATAGGATTAAATAAAGTTAAACAAAAAACTTAATTAAAAATAAACCCAACTTCCCCACTTTCCCACTTCTTCTCACCCACTCTCCCACGTTCCACATCACTCCCTCATGCCATGTGCACACAGTCTCCATAATTTCCTATTAACTACCCATTACCTAGATAAATCTATAAATAAAATAAAAAAAAACACAAAAAAGAGGGGAGATCTATTGGAAAAGAAAGAAAAAACGTAAAAGAACAGAAAGAAGACAAAAAAGAAGAGAAACAAATCAGAAGAGGAAAGCCAAACAAAAGAACGAAAAGAAAAAGAAGACAAGAAAGAAGGCAAGAACATAAAAAAAAACGAGGAGGCAAACTTGAGGAAAAGGAATTAGGATAATTTTTTTTCATTTCTTAGATTTTGGTTCATTCTTTTTTCTAGAAAATACAAGCCAGAGATTTTTTTTTGTTTTTCTCTTTATGGCTTAATCTCCGCTTCAAATTTAAAAGAAAAAATACAGATCTTTCACTTTTATATTTCTTTCAATCTCGAGTTTGGGTGTTAAAATGGAGTTCAGTTGAGACGAGGTTCGATCTAACGATTCAAGATTCCGTTCAGGTTCGCATTTGAGATTCTTGCTATTTTTAATTTGACCGTGGTTATGGTTCATATCCTGTCCGAGTAGCTACTGTGAGATTTGAATATATTGAAAAGCTATTCAGCGAACTTATGTTATCTTTCAAGTTCTCAACGACAACTTGGAAATTCATATAAAGTAAGTCATTCTTAAATCTTTCATAATGATTGTGATTTGGAGGGCCGGTGCATTATACATGGTTGAAGCAATCTTCTTTATTTTTAATATTTTTTTATAAAAAAATAAATAAGTTTTGTTTGGTGTAGAAATAGGGCAAAATTTCACATGCATATTACATATTTTGCTAAATTATTTAACATTCCCAAGGCTTAATCTCATTTATGCGTTATTGATGAATTTTTTGGTGTTTGATCTGTTGGATTGGTTTGGCAAATGTTTAAATAGAAAAATAGGTTCTTTTGTTTTACTTTAAGATGTCTTTTTGCCCCGTTTGTGATCTTTGTTTGTTTATGTCATTCTTTAGTTGAGTTCAAATTTTCGTAAATAAGTTGTGGTGTGCCATCCAATCACATAGTCTATGGCCCTCACATTAATATCTTAATTAATGTATAAAAATACTTTAAATACTCGTAGCTTGTCTTAGGCGTGATTTAAACTATTTTTGTGATTATGTATAAATTCGCGTAACATAATTACGAATTTAATTCAAAAACTAGTTCGAGAGATGCGTTCGCGCAACTTTGACCAAATAATCTTAATAATATTTTATAAAAATAAATATTTTGAATCTAAAAAATAATTGAAATACTCTAAAGCACTAAAAAATTTTAGACGAACTTTGAATATTACTCCATGTGTTCATACCTGAACCTTGGATTGATACGTTTAAATAATAAAAGGATCATGTACACATTTCCGCGTCTCGATGCCTTTAAATTTGAAATAATTATAGTTTAGCCATGTGTACATTTCGTACCTTGGTTTAATATCTACTTTCAAAGAAATACTTTGTGTGCGTATCGCATCTAGGACCAAAGAATTAATAAAATATAATAATTAAGTTAAACGGTACTAGACAAGCCATAAGCAATAAAATACAATAATAGTCAAGAATTGATTTAAGCCGAATATTAGTCAATAAAGCGTCCGTGCTAGAACCACGGGACTCGAGGGATGCCTTACACTTCCCCTCGGTAAACAAAATTTCTTACTCAATCTTCTGTTTTCGCAGACCATAAATAAGAGTCAAACATTCCTTTTGAAATGGGATTCAATAAAAGGTGACTTGGAACACCAAAACTCAATTCCAAGTGGCGACTCTAAATAATAAATAATCCCATTACAAAATATCACTTCAATTGGAAAAACTCTTCTTACTCAACCACGTAATAAGGGTTGTGTGGAAAAAAGAAGGTGTGACATCAGTAGTCGGGATGGCCGACATTGAACTCTCCTCTAAAACGGGAACAATCGATAGAGGGATTTCTGAAGACATGTCGATACTTCCTTTTGATCTTGTAAAGTAAGTATGGGTACTTCTTCTTGATTCAGTAACGGGCCACTGGACGTTTCCTTTGGACCTCGTGAAATATGAATGGGAGGTCAGATTACCACAAAATCAACCACTTTTTCTAAAGACCCGAATTTCGGTAAACAATCGGTTAGTTTGAAACAACTAATAGATAAGTAATCTCTCATTGGGGTGTGATGTACTTATATAGTTAAATGTGTTGATACCTGTATTCGATTGCAGTGCATCATTCCGGCTTATACCTTTTCGAATTTTCCTTTGCCTTTATTCCGCCTCCCTCTTTATCGACTTCTTTTGTTATTTTCTTTTATATTCATTTTTTTTCTTTTAGTCGTGGTCGAATCTTATGTGGATTGCCTACGTATCATGTCCCTGCATGAATCAGACCGGGCGTAGTTAGGATAAAAGATAAATAATTTTTTTTTAGTTTCTCATAATAAAAACAAGCATTGATTTTAAAAGAAAGGTTCAAAACTTGATCAAACTAACAGACTTTGTCGAAAAGACGACATACAGACTCGAAAAATCAAGCAACACACATAGTCTAATCAAAAGAATTACAAATTCAAAAACAAACGGACACATTCCTTCCCCTATATGCCAATTTTAACCAAATGGCTATTTTTCCAAATGTGGCCCCTTCTCACTTTCACATGAATTTTGAGGCTAGGAAGATTTTATTTTGCAAACTTGTCCATTCTTTTACGAAAATAGCCTTTCGACAACTGAAAGATGTTTTAAGGCTATCTTGGCAAGAACGTGGTAAAACACCGCCAAAGCTGGCTTGGCTTATTTTGACCGAAAAATTAAACGATATTTACTTGCCCATTTACTCTTTTTTTTTTAAAAATAAAAATAAAAGGCCTGATTTTGCAAACACGGCCTTTCAGCACCTCGGGGATGAAGATTTTAAGGCTGTGTGGGTCAATCGGTCAAAAAATTTAAAAAATGACCCAAAGGTGGCTGTTCGTACAAAATCAGCCTTCCAGCGTCCCTTTCAGGATCATTCGGCTATTTTTGACAAAACAGCATCACCAGACTTATTTATGACTTTTTCCAAAAAAAATTCCAAAATAGAAAACCCGATATTAAAAAGACGGCCTTTGAGCGACTCGGGGGCGAAGATTTTAAGGCTGTGTGGGTCAAACGACCAAAAATCTACAAAGTGACCCAAGGGTGACCGTCTACGCAAAGTAAGCCTTTCGGTGCCCCTTTCGAAAACATTCGGCTATTTTTGAAAATGGCGTCACCCGACTAATTTATGACGAAAATTAATTTTGACATTTTTTGGCTATCTTTTGCAAAAGGGGAAGTTGGACCCGATGAGGGTTGCCTACGAATTTCACATCCGGTGAGAATCAAACCAGCGTAGTTCGGAAGATTAGGAATGGAGTAAATAAACTAACTTGTTTTTGAATTCTTGAAAGAAACGCTTTAAAAGAAGAAAGGAAAAAATAAATAAATAAATATATATATATATATATATATATATATATATATATATATATATATATATATATATATATATATATATATTGCTTTTTTGAAAGAAAGACTTCTAAAAAAAGTTCATTTGCTTTTGATTTGAACTTTGGAAATTTTAGAAGTAAAAGAAAAAAAAATATTTTTATTTGAATTTTTACTTATTGTCTCTTTTTCTGAATAAGAAAGAAAATATTTTTTGGATTTTAGATGTTGCCTCTTAATTTTTGAAAGAGAGACTTTTAAGAAAATATTTTGAATTTTTAAGTTTTTATTTATTTACAAAACACTTATAAAGAAAAGCAAAAATATTTTTGGACTTCAAATTTTTTTAAAAAAAATATTTATGTACATTTACAAAAGAAAGACATCTAAAGAGTATTTTTAAATTTTTTTTGACTTTTTGTTTTTCTTTGGGATTTTCTCAAAAATGCTTTAAAAGAAGAAAGGAATTTTTTTTTGGTTTTTATTTTATTTTTGAAAGAAAGACATTTATAAAATTCCTTTTCTTTTGATTGGAACTTTTGGAATTTCAAAAGTAAAAAAGAAGATACTTAATTTTGTTTGAATTTTTATTTATTTTATATTTTTCTAAGGAAGAAAGAAAATATTTTTGCATTTGGATGTAACATTTTAATTTTCGAAAGAGGGACTTTTTTTAAAAAAAATTGAATTTCTGAGCTTTTATTTATTTACAAAAGTACTTTTAAAGAGACGCAAAATATTTTTCGTACTCAATTTTTTCAAAATTTGTATTTAATTATTTTTAATTGACATTTATGAAAGAAAGACATCTAAGGAGTATTTTTTGGATTTTTGTTTCTGATTTTTTTTTATTTTAGAAAAATACTTCAAAATGAAGGAAACCCGTATTTTTTATTTTGATTTTTGTTGATTTTTCTTTTTATTTCATGAAAAGTAGTATAAAGAACGAAACCATTTTTTTTAGTTTTTAAACCTACTTTTACTTTTTTTTTGAATTTTCTAAGGAAAGATTTAAAGAAGGAACTAAAGGAAAATATTTTTTTGGATTTTTTTTTAAAATTGGGCTCGGAATCGATGAGGTTTTCCTACGTATTTCACATACGGTGAGAATCAGACCCGCGTAGTTCTGAACAACTTTTAAAACAAGGCTCTTTTTTTCACTTTCATTTTTCATGGCAAGACAAACTATTTTCCTTTTCTATTTTTTGACAACAAAACAAAATAACAAATTTTTTTTTTCAAAATTTCAGCAGGGTTTCGGTATTTATTTGGCACTTTCAAGACTGTGATTAAGTACCTTAACCCTATACGCTAGTATTTTTCTTTTCTTCAAAACCCTTTTCTATTTTTTTTTAATAAGCCGGTCAGCATGCAGGTCCGAAATAAATAAAGGTACAAATAAGATGCATCAAGTTGGTCTTTTACTTCAGGTACACTTGTCCTAGACAGACCCAACCCCTGTGTTGAGTCTCCTAAGTCGAATATGCAGAGGCATGAGGTTTTGTTATTCTAGGTTATCATCCTATTGGAAAAAGTGTCTAGACTGGCTTTACTCGAGCGGACAACTCGAGCCGAGGAGTGTCAGTGCACCGGTAGCATGTCTTTCTGGCTTAATTGACAATACTCCCCGCCTAAACATGTGTGACTAAAATTCTTCACCGGGTGCCAAGCACCATAGCTATCTTGAGAAAGACGGGCTATGTCCAGCAAATTTCCGATATTATATTTCAAAGAGACTTAGAGGAGAAAATCGTTAACGGCACAATTTATATACAATTCACAAAATATCAAAGCGGTAAAAGCAACAATTAGCACATTAAGACAAACATATAATAAAATCAGATAATAAATAAGACAAATACAATAATTATTCAAAGCTCGAATTCTTAAACCCTGAACTGGTAGTTCTGGGTTTGGATCCCCAGCAGACGCTAGAGCTGTCACACCTACTTTTGGCGCGCCCCTATCCCGGGGGATAAGAGCACAGGGGAGTTTG
Source organism: Nicotiana noctiflora (assembly GCA_032618575.1). Lineage (NCBI taxonomy): Eukaryota > Viridiplantae > Streptophyta > Magnoliopsida > Solanales > Solanaceae > Nicotiana > Nicotiana noctiflora. The sequence goes on along the minus strand of JASVEL010013427.1, from coordinate 11,376 downwards.
TCCAATTTAAGTGACAATATTCGAAATGGGATTATATATTTATTTCAGAGTCGCCACTTGGGAAAGGTTTGGTTTTTGGCGTCCCAAGTTACCGATTTATTTCAGAGTCGCCACTTGCAGCAAATTGAACTAAACACAATTGACTTCAATAGGTATCAAGTGGTTATTCCGTTTCCATTTCATTGTCAATAGGAAAAATGCAATCTTAGAAACATGTACCTCTATTTCAAATAGAAATGAGGAAAGGGATCAGTAACAGTAGTGCAGCGGCTCAAGCAGCAAAAGCAAATAACAGCAGTAATACCCAAATTCCAGCAAAAGATCGAAGAACCAATTACCAAAGACAGCAAGAAATTCCAGTAATGATTTGAGCCAAAATAGGGGATTCAAAGAAAGCAAACAGCAATGGAACTGGGCTTAAATAAACCCAAAAGAGACCTTATGAACTGAAGCACAAAGCAGGCTTAAACAAGGCTAAATAACTGTTGGAATCGATGGCCAAAGCCCTCAAAACTAATAGTTCCAGCAGTGTATATCAATGTATATTAGCCTTTTTCTTTCTTAAAAAAATCTGTTTTTGTGTTTCTGTGTCAAGGAGATGCCTAATGTGTAAAAATGTGAGTGTGAAGGTCTGTTATCTCTCAAATCCGTGTCTGTTATATGTGTGTGCGTAGAAGGTTTCCCCCTATTTATAACCTTAGTGTTCAAACCAGTAGCCCCTTTTTAATTATTTTAAAACACTGTCTAGCCCACTTAACCTCTGATTTTCCCACTCAAACATTGTTTAAACATAAGTTTTATATAAAAATGCCACGACCCGGATTTTTCCCCAACATCGGGATCGTGATGGCGCCTACTCGTGGTAGCTAGGCAAGCCACTGTATTCATACTATCCTGTTTTTAACACAATTTTAATTTAATAAATGCGGAATACTTCATCGAAAATAGAAATAACTAATTACATGATGAAAATCATACTGAAATCCTCTACCCAAGACGTGGAGTCACCAACTCGCGAACTACTACTGAATACTACACATAAAAGTTTGAAAGAAATATAACATAATTCTGTTTGTCTCGGAATAAAGAGACTACAGCTAGTAACATAAGTAAAGAGAGAGACGCCGGGCTTGCGGACGTCTGCAAGCTACCTTGGTCTCAAATGTGATCAACTCCCACGCAATCTATTTACTGCTGTCTGCTCCTGATCGTAACCTGGACCTGTGCAAAAACGCACAGAAGTGTAGCATCAGCACAACCGACCCCATGTGCTGGTAAGTGCCTGGCTTATCCCGGCGAAGTAGTGACAAGCCTAGGACCAGACACCCACATGAACCTGTGCAATTCAACATATATGTATACCACATGTCACACCTCCTTTTGGCGCGCTTACCCCGAGGGATAAACGTACAAGGGAGTTTTTCCAATTTAAGTGACAATATTCGAAATGGGATTATTTATTTATTTCAGAGTCGCCACTTGGAATAAATTATGGTGTCCCAAGTCACCAATTTATTTAAATCCCAAATCGAGGAAATTTTCGACTTTCCAATGAAGTCTGCGAACCAGAAATTCTAAGTAAGGAATTCTGTTGACCCGAGGGAAGGTGTTAGGCACCCCCGGATCCCATGGTTCTAGCACGGTCGCTTAAATTATTGTAATGGCTAAATATCTGATTTTTAAAAAATGTTCAATACTATAATGCAATTTTAAACATTTACCGCGTTTGGTTATTTTTAAGAAAGAAAAAAAATGAACATTGTTATTGAGGGGCCCCGCAATTTTATTTCTTCTATTTAGCTAGGCTCGTAACATTTTTTATTTAAAAAAAAAGATAATCCTAAAGTGACTACATTTTTTCTATTTAGTTTGTCTCTAAAAGAAAAGAAAAGTCCTAAACAATTACATGCTTAAAAGGCTACTCTATATTAATACAAAAGGTGTTCCCTTGAATGACAAATTTATTCTTCAAATTATAAAGCTAACTACAATTTGACAAAAAACTAATAAAAATAGAAAATAACAACAAATATTGATCAACAACTTGCTTTTCTATTTCATTTCAAAACTTCAACTTCCAATTCGAGCTTACATCAACACATGGTTTTTAGAATGTGTACCTGGTTTTGAAAGGAATGGGAAAATGGCAAATCAACAAGGCGGTGAAAATACAGCAACAACAACAGTAACAACCAGCAGTAGCTTCAACACCTCAATCCCGAAAATCCTAGCAATACGGAGAAAAACAAAAAAAAACCAGTAAAAAATAGAAAAGAAAAATATATTCCAGATTTTCTCTTTGTTTTGGCTTTCTAGCTTTGAACTCTTTTCACTTCTCAAAAGAAACTCTCAAAAATTGCATTTGTTTTTGTGTATACGTCTGTACCCAGAGTGTATATCGAGTGTATACCACATCAGAGAATTTTTTTTATTTTTTTCTTCTGTTCCGATTTTTTCTCTCTTTTTTCTCCCTCTTTTTCATAAATCTTCTCTTCTATTTATAGGCAAGAATTTCGAAAATTTTCACATCTTTTTATTAAAAAGAATATATTTTTTAATTTAAAGAAAACCCACTAATCCATGTTTTCCTCTCCATGTGTTTCCTCTCCATGTTTTCTTCCTTTATTTCCTTGCCCCCACTACTTTATGTTATGTGATTATGATTATTTTTGGCTAAAAATCTGAAATTTTCTTTTTGGGCCAAGGGGTTTTGGGTTGGGTAAGGGTGCTTAGGATTGGGCTTGTAACTTAATTTGCAAGATGGCCCAATCCAAATTTTTTCTATTTTGTTCTTCTCCATTATTCAACATCCAAATTAATAAAGCCCAAAAATAATAAGATTAATTTATAAAAACTAAAAATTATCTTGAAATACTAATTAACTCATAATAATAATTATCACACAAAATTAAACATTAATAAAAATAAAATTGCACGATTTGGACATTAAATGCTTAAAAAATGCAAAAATACATATTTTTTATGACTTTTCATTTATGTAAAATAAACTTAATTGTAAACTTGAATTTTATATACATATGCAACATATTTTTTGTATATTTTATTTATTTAAATAAGCAAATATGCACAGATAAAAATGCAAATAATACAAGAGAAATAACACAAAATTCACAACAATTGCAAGAAAACTAAAATTATTTTATTTTGAATCTTTGGGAGTATTTCTCTTATAGGGCAAAAATCACGTGCTCACAGCTGCCCCTCTTTACTCGGAAACACGAAGAGTTTTCGTGCAAAGATAAATGAGCGGATACGAGCGATATTTGCCCGTTTGAGTACTCCGTGTGAAGCATTTTTTGAAAGACTTGACCGAGCCTTTGCTTCGAGAGGCCTCCTACATATCCTGGGCTAAACAGGAATCGGGTCAATGTAGTTCGGGAAATTTTGGTAGCTGGGACTACCATGACTGCTGTAATCTTGCTGTTACTGTTGTTGCTGCTGATGCCACTACTTAACTGATCCCCTTATTACACCGTGCTAAACGAAAAATAAGAAGCTAGACTAAGTTACAGTATTGCAAATTCTTATCTATCTTTTCAACTTGATCTTGTCATGTTCCTTGCCATCCTGCTGGCTTTGATGTTTCTTCACATGCTTTTTTCTTCTGACAATTGTTATCTCGGCCTATCTTGATTGCCGAACTCCGACCGTTGGTCCGTTCATTGTGATCTTCGAACTATTTTCCTTCGAAGTCTGAATCTATCTTTTCTGACCCTTGTTGCCTTCCTTCTGATTTTGAACTTGGATTCGTGCTGAGGATTTCCTTTATACTCTGTCACTTTCCGATTCTTCACTATCCTTATCAAATCTTGGAAACTGAGACGCCGTTCTGCTTTTCCGGCGGGCTTCTGACTTTATCGACAAACTCTAATCATAAATCGCCATTCCATTCTTCGGGCGGGCACCTGATTTCAACAACACTTCAAAATAATAACTCGCCACTCCATTCTTCAGGCGGGCTCCCGGACTTCAACTATAACTTCAACACTAAATCGCCACTCCATTCTTCAGGCGGGCTCCCTGACTTCAACTACAACTTCAAAACTAAATCGCCACTCCATTCTTCAGGCGGGCTCCCTGACTTCAACTATAACTTCAAAACTAAAATTGTCACTCCATTCTTCAGGCGGGCTCCCTGACTTCAACTACAAACTTCAAACTTCATCCCATCCATATCGTCTTCCTTCGCTTTCTGCACCGCTTTCTTCTTCCCGCATCACCTCTTAAACCATCATTTCTCCTAAATTACCTTGTTCTGGAATTGCTTTCCTCCTGGGTCGTATTGTTTTCCCTCCTGACTGATGGGGATATGTTTAGAATTACTTACTTGCCTGCTAAGATAATGATGCTGGGAAAATTTTCTTCATTCCCTCCCTTCCTTTGACTCATGCGCTCGAATTTGCGCTGGGATCTCTTGTTGTAACTCTCTGCTTTATGGTGGGTTACTGGTTTCAAGACCTGCAATGTAAAGACTGAAGACTTGCCTTTTGTTATACAGGTAGGCGCCTGCTTTTAGTAGCAACTTTTGAATTAAAAATGCATTCTGGCAATAATTTGTGAAATATGCAAAGGACAATGTAAAATAAATCAAACGTAAAATATCCTATTCGAGGGCGAATAGTCCCATCGTATTCTATTCGAGGGCGAATACTCCCATTGTATTCCATTCGAGGGCGAATACTCCCATTGTATCCTATTCGAGGGCGAATACTCCCATTGTATCCTATTCGACGGCGAATACTCCCATTGTATCCTATTCGAGGGCGAATACTCCCATTGTATCCTATTCGAGGGCGAATACTCCCATTGTATCCTATTCGAGGGCGAATACTCCCATTGTATCCTATTCGAGGGCGAATACTCCCATTGTATCCTATTCGAAGGCGAATACTCCCATTGTATCCTATTCGAGGGCGAATACTCCCATTGTATCCTATTCGAGGGCGAATACTCCCATTGTATCCTATTCGAGGGCGAATACTCCCATTGTATCCTATTCGAGGGCGAATACTCCCATTGTATCCTATTCGAGGGCGAATACTCCCATTGTATCCTATTCGAGGGCGAATACTCCCATTGTATCCTATTCGAGGGCGAATACTCCCATTGTATCCTATTCGAGGGCGAATACTCCCATTGTATCCTATTCGAGGGTGAATACTCCCATTGTATCCTATTCGAGGGCGAATAGGATATCAATGTATGAATGTGAACAAAACTGAGACGTCCTGTTCGAAGGTGGACAAACCTGAAACATCCTATTTAAAGGTGGAAAAACCTGACACGTCATCTTGAATTGCCTTCTCGTTTCTCCGAGAAAATTTTCAACAACGGCAGAAAATTTTCTGCCCCAGTATTGGTGTTCTTCCTTGTGGCATGACTTTCTGCTATCAATATCATTTTCTTTCCCTGTTTCAAATCAAAGAAAATGTGTTAGTTCAAAACATTGTGAGCGGTTGTGCTGCTCCTGTGGGGTGGTTTTTCCTTTTCTCCTTTCCCTCGCTCGGGGTTCCCAAAACTTGTTGGGGAATGATTTCATTTGCTGGAGATGATATTCCTGCTGGGGATGTGTTTTTTCCATTTATCTCTTCCCCATTCTGTGTTTCTCAACTTGCTGGGGGCTATTTTGTTGTAGATAAGATTTCCTTTCCTTCTTTACCACTCTGTGTCGTCCGACCACCTCGGAACTTGCTGAAGATAACACTGCTGGTGGATTTTCATTTCCTCAAAATTGGTGTTTCAATCTTCTGAAGGCATTTGGAGATGACATTGGTTTAAATATTGCTTCCCTTAAGGCCTTCTTTCTTCCCTTTTCCCTAAGTGGGACTCGACTTCCAGAAAATTTTCAAAATGAAAAGAAAATTTTGTGCCCTAGTTTAATAATCTTCTTTGCACCATACTTCTCTGCCGTCAATGGCATTTCCTTGCCTTGCATAATAGTTGGAATGTTGGTGGCAAGTTTTGAAGTTATTTCTCACTATGTTTAGACTAGACAGGCTTTGACGGGGGAATTTTGACAAAAAGAGAAAGATAAAAAGAAACAACAAATAGGAGACAAGGGAGAACCGACTCTCTAACAAGAAACAACTATAAAAACTTATCAAACGCGGATACCAACTCTACTGGTCATGACATGCACATATGGCCTATCCTCCATCGTTAATTGCCTTTCACGATTTCTGTCTCGTGATTTCCATCTGATTATCACCTTTGTTCGACTTGTAATGCTCGAAGGGTTTTCACTTTCAAGCCTCTCTCATTTTGATTTTCTCTCAGCTTTCGTCGCCTTATGGTGCCTGTGAAGGTTTTCACCGGTAAGACTCTCTCATTTGTATTACTTTTAGTTGGGGATTGGGGTGTCACTGCTAAGACTCTCTCGTATTTCCTTTCTGCTGGGAATCGTATTTCCTTTCTGCTGAGAATCAGCGTGTTATATTATGATAGGACTCTATCCCTCGCCTGACGCGGCATCTTTTGAAGACTGATCCGAAGGTCTTTCTTTGGACCGTAATGTGGGATTTGGATAGGGCTAGAAAGAAAGGGTATTGAAGGCTCAAAACAAAATCAAATTTGGGTTCAAAATTTACAACCTTCGGACCTAAATTTATTTATAATCAACACAATTTTTCTTTGCCCCAGTTTCTTACTTGGGGATTTTTTATTTTTATTTACACTATGACCGAGCTGTGAAGCGCCTACGTATCCTCTTTAAGGAATCAGGTCAAACGTAGTTCCCAATTCCCTTTTTTTCAAGTTTCTCTTTCTCCTTCATTTTTTTTTCTTTTCGTTTCTTTATCTCTTTTTGTTGTTTTTTTTATCCCTTTCTTCTCTTGTCTTTCTAACTTGTGTTTTTTAGTCTTTACAACTAATTCCGAAGGAGGGGTATGAAAAAATTTAAAATAAGGCTCAAAGGGTTGATGATGGATAAAGTGTTTGGATAGCAGAACAAAATGCCTTCGTCATTCCAATCTTCAAAACATGCCAAGTTCAAACAACATATTCACGACATCTTCTGTTTGTGCCCTGATTGATATTCATATCGTCCATTCGCCTTTGCATCTATCATTTTAAAGTATTGTTGGACGACACTTTCATCACGAGCGAACCCTGTCTTAGCAAGGGTTTCTTCGTGTTTTACCTGCCCCAGTCTCACATGATTCGGGCTCCAAATAATCTCAAATCGCTTTTATTTCTTTTAAAATGACCTGATTATCTTCCAATTGCTTCATGATTAACCCTTAATATTAGGCCAAAATTATGTGCGATGTCATGTTATTAGAGTCGGCGTTCGAACAAATGACAAATCTAAATATAGAAGAACTAAACAAAAAAACGACTGGGTAATAAAAGATCGAAAGTTCCATTAAACGGAGAAAAATGTTCAAATACAAACAAGCAAACCAACACTACAAACCTGAAACGACACTTGATAAGACTAAGCAAACAGAAATGACCAAAAATGGAAAGATAAGAGGGTTTCACTACAAGACAAAATCTAGGTCACAACCCCGGAAACAACTCGGACAAAAGAAATGACAACAAAAACAAACCACCGAAAACTCCTCCCGATTACCAAGCATGACTTCTCATATACCAACTTTTGCCGATTGGTTTTGCTTTGGAATACAGATTGAGCTTCTTAATTCTCCCTTCCCTTGTGTATCAATTTGATCATATGGGTCTAAGGGTGAGCTGGCAATGGATTCTGATTAATGTTGGGTGCCTCTGGTGTCTGAACCTCGATCTTATTGTTGTCAGTAAGATTTTGCACTGCATGTTTCAGTTTCCAACATTTCTCGGTATCATGTTCGAGAGCCCCTGAACAATACTCACAGCTTACTGAGCGATCCACATTAGGGGGTATGGGATTTGGCAATCTTGTCTCGATAGGACTCAACAAACCTATCTGCTTCAATTTGTGGAACATAGCAGTATAAGTTTCTCCCAACTCGGTGAATGTTCTTTGTGTCTTTTCCTTTCTGAAGGCATGATTCCCTCGGAAACCCGGTCCTGGAGGGTTATTGTAAGCCCTTGGTGGTGGATATGTGTTTCGGGGAGGGTGATTAGGGTGATTTGGGTGGTAGGGTCTGGCTTGGTAATGAGGTGAAAGACCTTTCGATCTGGACCAAGTACCCTCCTCTACCGTTGCAACTTCTTCTCTTCTCTTCTTCCCGAATGCAACCCCTGTGCCAATATGAATAGCTTGAGTCGTTGCTTTTAACGCGGAATAGCTCAAGATCTTATTGGACTTAAGTCCCTCTTCTATCGCCCATTTTGACCACCTCATTGAAAGATTTACCAATCGATGTCACCAAGTGACTAAAGTAAGTTGGCTCCAGTGTCTGCAAGAAGTAATCTACCATCTCGTTCTCTCTCATCGGTGGATCTACCCTTGCTGCACGTTCCCTCCAGCGGAACCCAAATTCTCTAAAGCTTTCGGCGGGTTTCTTCTCTAACTTTAGCAATGATAAGCGATCAGGGATTATTTCAAGATTATATTGAAATTGGCCGATGAATGCTTGGGCCAGGTCATCCCATGTAAACCATCTACTGGGATCCTGCCTGGTGTACCACTCTAGTGCAGACCCTCCCAAGCTCTCACCGAAGTAAGCTATCAGAATTTTATCTCGCCCTCCGGCTCCTCGCATTTTGCTACAAAAACCTCGAAGATGGGCTACTGGGATCACCATGCCCCTCGTATAGGTCAAACTTGGGCATTTTGAACCCGGCTGGCAACTGGACATCTGGGAATGGATACAGATCTTTGTAAGCGACACTCACTTGGTTGCCCAAACCATGCATATTCCTGAAGGATTGCTCCAGGCTCTTAACTTTTCGAATAACCTCCTCCTGTTCCAAACTTTTGGGGTGTCTTTCCGGTTCTGCCGGGTTATCCCATTGAGGGGTGTGTGAGTGCGGTTCAGGAGCCCTAAAGGTAGGCTCGGGAGAATAACAATGATTGTCATGGATTTGAAAAACCGGCTCACTGGACGACTTCTGTAAAGTAGCAGGGGAGGTGCCACAAAGACAGGGGTAACCGGAGGAGGAGTATTTTGTCTAGCTGGTGGAATCTGGGATGCATAAGGGTTTTCCCTTGATAGTATGGATAGATCGGGGCACTTGTTGATGGATCAATGGGCGGATGCTCTGGTGCTGGTGTAAGAGTAGGAGGGTTTGGTGATGACTGTCCCCTAGCCCAGGCTAGGTGCATCTCTGTCATTTGTTGTCTCAACCGGTCCATCTCCTCTTTCATGATCTGTATCTCTGTTTTCTCCTCATCGAGACTTTTGCCGGAACTAGACATGCTTGCTAGAATTGGACCTTTTGATCTAGTATGGTAACGGTGATTGGCCGGAATATTCTGTCAAGCCAACCGCTAAACTTTCTGAAATGCAACAAACTTGTAAGCTCACAGAGTTTAACAGATATGTTATCGCACGTTGGATGCAATGCACCTAGTCGGTTAACCATATATGTATTCACCGCATGCATCATTCCACATTTTCCTTTTCAATTATCCTTGAAAACCTCTCTCGTTATTAACCTCCCTTTTTTCATTTTCTTTTTTTCAAATTGGAATAAAAACCTTGTTTTTACAAACACGGCCTTTCAGCGCCTCGGGGACGAAAATTATAAGGTTGTGAGGATCAATTGACCAAAAAACTACAAAATGCCCCACAAGAGGCCGTTTATGCAAAGTCAGCCTTCCGGCGTCCCTTTCGGGTACGTTCGACTGTTTTTGAAAACGACATCGCTTCGATTTATTGAAAACTAAACACACATTTTTTTTAAAAAGGGTGGTAAACTCAAACTTGATTTTGAGGCTACGGCCTTTCAACATTTTCGCATGGAATATTTCAAGGCGATTATTAAAAGAAAAAGGAAAGATTTCAAAGTGGCCATTTTTGCAAAACAGCCTTCCGGCGTCCTTTCGGAACATTCGGCTATTTTCAAAAACAGCGTTACTTTGATTTTATTGAAAAACTAAAACTTCGACATTTTTTTATTTTTTTTATTTTTAAAGGGGTGGTTGGACCCGATGAGGGTTGCCTACGTATCCCACCTAATGGGGAGAATCAAACCTGTGTAGTTCGGTCAAATAAAAACAAACTACATTTGTAAATGAAACAAACTATATATTTTTTTTTTTAATCACACATTTTTTTTTATTTTACAACAAACTTTTTCTTTTTTTTTTAAGTAAAAAAACAAACTATTTTGAAACTATTTTTTTTAATCACACATTTTTTTTATTTTTACAACAAACGTTCTTTTTTCTTTTTAAGTAAAAAAACAATCTATTTTGAAACTATTTTTTTTCATTTTCCTCAATATTTAAAAAACCGGTTAGCCTGCAAATCTGAAACAAATAAATGCGTAAAACAAACAGGATGCAGCAGGATGGTCTTTTCATTTCAGGTCACCTGTCCTAGACGAACCCAACCCCTGTGTTGAGTCCCCTAAGTCAAATGCAACATGATGCAAATAAGTGTTCCTACTAGGGATCCGGCATGAAGTCACGTTATTCTAAGTTCAAAACCTCGGTATATGATCTAGACTGTGTACCCGAGCGGACAACTCGAGCTGAGGAAGGAGCTCCTTTCCGGGAACCTAAAGGCCAGCCGGCTTAGAAACTTTCCGAACCTCTTTCTTATTTCGGGGTATGACACTAACAGAATAGGGAGTCTCAACCAGTGAGCACATCCCCGGGGTGAGAAAAGAAGGGTTTCGGCACTGTATATATATACAGTTCAAACAATATCAAAGCGATAAAAAATATCATTTTGCACATTTACACCCAAGATAATAAAGCAAATACAACAATTATTCAAAGCTCGAGTTCTAAAACCCTGATCCAGTGGTTCTGGGTTCATCATCTTGTTGGAAAATGTGTCTAGACTGGCTTTTACTCGAGCAGACAACTCGAGCCGAGGAGTGTCAGTGTACCGGTAGCATGGCTTTCCGGCTTAATTGACAATGCTCCCCGCCTAAACATGTGTGACTACAAATCCTTCACCGGGTGCCAAGCACCATAGCTATCTTGAGAAAATGGGCTATGTCCAGCAAAATGCCCGATATTATTTTAAAGAGACTTAGAAGAAGAAAAATAGGTATCGGCACAATTTATACACAATTCACAAAATATCAAAACAGTAAAACAATATGTAGCACATTAAATACAAACATATAATAAAATCAGATAATAAATGTCACGCCCCAAATCGAGGAACATGACCGGCGCCTGACCGGGTTGCCCCAGTCAAGCGGACCTGGGTGCCTTTCATTCCCACGCGTTACCCCTGTGTTGACTGTTTCTCATTAACCAAATATATTACTAACCATAATTGATTTCAC